>ML818531.1:129901-143499 GCA_009831015.1 Picea engelmannii | reverse complement strand
ACCGAACCCCAATCTTGGCAGGAGTTATAAAAATAAAATATGTATGTATTAAACATCGCAACTGACACCAAAAAGGGGAGGCCAATGGGTTTGACCCCGAGACCTCCCCATAACAAATGCCTAAACTTACCATCCGCCAATCAGTTCGGCTAACGAACCCTTTGATAAATCCGCCGATGAATAATTAATTTAAAATGCATTTAATTTATTGGTTCGAGGAGGATCCAACACTCCCTTTTTGGCATGAATTTCAATGCATGTAACATTTATTGCAAGAATTTTAGACTATTGTGGCATGCTTTTCGAGGCAAGGAGCCCAAGAGGAGCCCAAGAGTGACAATGATCAAATTTGACAAATTTATAGTCATTTTTGCATGATTTCTCATGACAAATCCACTGGTGTAGTCAGAATTTGGATCTGAGCAGTGGAATTTGAGGGAATCTCCATAATTGAGGTATTTCCATGTAATTTAAGCCTATTTTGACTGAGATAATATAAAGGCCTCTCCACTGAGAAGTGGGCTTGAAGACGTAGTCCATTGTTGGGATGCACTATGTTATCAAGTCTTGTGCAATTGCTATTCTTGTTATTTCTCTATGTGTATGCTTTCTTCTTATATGTTGCACATAAGCTTTGTTTATGCTCTTTAATGCAATTCATGTGATAGTCATCGAATAAAAGATCCTGGATCAGATTAGGAAGTTAATATTCATACAAGAGCTCACAATTATGATAGTAATAAGAGTGATCCTAGTCGTGTGGATCTCTTTATATAGAGAATCCATCCAATGATACATTGCTTCACCCTACCAAAGGTGTCTTAATAAGTTCCATGAACAACCACAATGTTTGAGCCACCCAAAATTATAGTGTTATTGAGGATTTGGCTCAAGCACCTTGTGTTATGTCTTCCCTAGAGGTCCTTTAGAGTTTCCATGTGTGACATAAAGAATTGTTGACCATAATTGGAAGAGTTTATCCCTAATACACTCATCTAATTACATTTGACATTGACCAAATTCATCTTAGGCTTCCCCACTAGATTGTTTTCCAAATACAAGTATCTTCATGTGGGACAAACATCTTTAGGTGTGTTGTTGACGAAGGAGCCTTTGTTTGCATTATGTCTTTGTATTTTTAGGGAGCCTTAGGTTCTCCAAATATTATCAAGTCAAACACCATGCTAAAGGTGTTTGATGGTCATACCTTTGAGCCTCATGGAATCATTACCACCTCTCCTGTTACATTAGGTGGAAAGACCATTTCAATTGAAGTTGAAGTAGTCAACACCTCTTTAAACTATAATATTTTTCTAGGGCATAGTTGCTTTTATGCGATGACGACTATTGTCTCTTTTGTATTTCGAGTCCTTCGATTTCCTCATCAAGGTAAATTTGTCACCATAGATCAATTGGAGTATTATATGCCCAATTCACAAATTAACAGTGGTACAAATGTTCCATTCATTGATGATTCCTCGAGTTCTTTTGACAGTATCGATGTTGGAATGTTCAAAGATTAATCTCTCATGGGCACCTTTTCGTTCCCTCCATTTGTCAATTTTGTTAACTTCTATATGTATGATTTCATCATATACTATTGAATCAAAAGGTCCATCATTAATGTATGTTTCTACAATGGATCCTATGCTTTAGCACTCGGTTTTGTCTAACATATTTGTTGACAGTCAAGACCCTTGGGTAGTACCTCATACATCTACAACTAAGTCATTAGGATCAAGTATTCCAATAATTGTAGTTGAGATTTCCTACCAGGCTATCCAATCAATATCTATGGAAGATGATCAAAAACTCCATCATTATATGGAATGTGATTAGTTCACTTTGTGCATCTAGGTTTTCAACCTTCCCATTTCAAATGATATCTTGGATGTTAATATGCCTTTAAATGAGGCTATCCTTGAAGCCATTATTGAGTTTGAAAGACACTGGGAAGATATGAATCATAGGTCATTTTTCCTCCTTGAATTTGAGACATTAGAGAACTGAACACAAAATATAGTTTCATGTGATGATATTGATTGGTACCAATGCCCCATCCTAACATGTGATATGTATGTAGAATGGAATTTGGAAAACATCTGGAAAACGAGTGCCATTACTATCATAGTGAAGCCATGCATCTTCAACACATATTTATAGGTGCATATTCTTCTCA
Source organism: Picea engelmannii (assembly GCA_009831015.1). Classification (NCBI taxonomy): domain Eukaryota; kingdom Viridiplantae; phylum Streptophyta; class Pinopsida; order Pinales; family Pinaceae; genus Picea; species Picea engelmannii. The sequence goes on along the minus strand of ML818531.1, from coordinate 141,320 downwards.
TCATGAAATTGAACTCTACATTGCCCTGTTTAAGGAGTTTCACGACGTTTTGGCTTAGACCTATGAGGAGATGTCAAGCATTGATCCTTGGATTATCGAACATGAGATGAAAATGTATGACGGTGCTAAGTTTGTTCATCAGAAATTATGCTTGGTTAATCCAAAGAAGGTAGTTGCCATTAAGGTAGTTTCCATTAAGGTAGTGGTTGAAACATTGCTTTGTCTTGGTTTTATGTACCTAGTTCCATTGATTGAATGGGTTTCAAATACGTTATAGTTGCAAATAAACAATGTACCATTTGAGTTTGTACTAATTTTAGGGATCTTAACAAAGCATGTTCGAATGATAATTATTCTTCCCCATTCATTGATCGGATCATTAATGAATGTGCCCGCAGTGAAATCTTTTCATTTATGGATGGTTTATCTGGCTATAATTAGATTTAAATAAATAAGGAAGACCATCATAATATTGCATTTATCTTTCCTTGAGGGGATTTTTTTTATCGGAAGATGTAATTTGGTCTCAAAATTACTAGTGCCACTAATCCAAGTGGACATTGATGGCCACCCACCTATTCCACTGCCTCAAAATACAATTTCCATCTTGGTAGGTTTTTTACAGTTTTTTTGGGTACGGAACTTTCGAGGTCATTTCAAGGCCCTAAACAACATTTTTTAGCTCGAAAGCACCCAACAAATAGAAAAAGGCATGTACCGGGACATTTAGTATGTGTAATCCCCATCTAGACCTTTCCAACAGGTTATCGAGCGCTCAAAATGGAGATTGTATGTAAAAGCATTGCCCTCCATAAGTTGATGTATCAACTAACCACATCGGGGCCCATAAACCTTTTGGTGTTTCATCTTTCGAGGTTAGGTTTTTGGATGTTTAGGGTTTTCTCATTGATGCTTTATGTTAAAAGGCCTTTTGGGGCTCATTGTAATCATATTCTTGCAAATGCGCGTAGCTATCACATCTCTTCTTAAATATAAGCTACCACCATTATGGCGAGTTCATTTCACTTTGCATTTTTAGAGTTCCTTCATATTTCATTCATTAATAGAAATTGAATATTATTGTATCTTTATGTTTTTGTCATGTTTTTGTGTTTTATCTCATCCTCTCATAAATCTGGATCAATGGTATCATAGCAATATTCTCTTTACATGTTTCTGGGTGCATGTCCCCAAAGAGGTTAGGGTATAAGGATTTGGGACTCGAACTACTTGAGCCTATGAAAGTTCGTCTTCGCTGACCCCGATGGCCTCTATATATTTTAACCTTGTACAATTAATTACTGCAGATAGATTCTTAAAAAAATAGAAAAGATACAATGACACACACATTACACAGAGCTTTTACACTGGAAACCCAAACCGAGAAAACCAACAATCTGTTTAGAGATGCACCTCTAATATTCTCTATTCATCATCCTCTTCATTGTTTACAATAAAATATACATATATCATCCCGAGACATCCAAACCCCTAATCCATTTACTTGAATTAGTCAATGACCCGAATTCCTTAACCAAAATTAGAAAACTATCGACAAAAACTATGTGTTGAAAATCTGCCAATTTTTTTTTCCAGGGTCTTCGCCCCCAAACCCCATTACAAGGGGGACCCTAGCCTCCCCCCGCTCCCATATCAATGTATAATTCATGGGAATAATCTTGCAAAGAATATAACACATACCCAACATCCTCCCATGGTGGAAGAAAAGAGAGACAAGGGAGTGAGAGATCCTATTCAATTGTTGCTCGAGGAATCCCTCACGCGACAAAGGGACGAGATGATGGAAATTTTTTCCCAAATCATTCTATGACCACCGAAAAGAACATACATGTATTTTTCAAGCATCCACTTTGGAGGTACCGCCCCTTTCAAGGTACAAGTTAATTTTGATGTTCCCATATTTGAAGGTCAAATCGATGCGAATGCCTTGGAAAAATGGTTAAATCTACTGGAAGGGTATTTCTCTGTCCACAGTTTATTCAATAAGGAAAATATCACCTTTGCACTCCTTAAGGTTGTCCCCCAAGTCAAAAATTGGTGGGAGACTTACAATGAGAAAAATTCCACAGTGGAGTCTAGAATGTTTGAGGCCAAACCCACTTCGGACTCTTTTATGGATGTCGTTAAGAAACAATATTACAATGTTGGAAAATATGACAACCAGTGCATGATATGGACCACATTGTGTCAAGAGATGCACCAAACAGTTCCAGAGTTCACAAATACTTTCCATACCATGTGCACCAAGGTGGGTATCAAAGACTCTAAGCGTTATCTGTTTCTAAAATACCATGGGATTCTACAAAGGTACATGCAAACATAAATGGAGTTTATAGACTTATCTTCACTGGGAGCCACTTATCGATATGTTGTCAAAATCAAGCAAACATTTAAGCAAGAGGAATAAGCAAGAGTTTGGATCTTAAAATGCATCACACTAGAAGCAAGGCAAAGGCAACCCTAGTCTTTAGAACAAAGGACAAATCAAGGATGAACAACCTCAAGACAAAAAACCTAAGTCAACAAAGAAGGGTAATGGGAAGACGAAGAAAGACACTATGAAGTGGTGTGAGTTCCAAAAAAGCCTCTGCCACAACACTGATGAATGTCACTCCAAGCAGTCATTGGTGGCCGAGTTGAGAGCCTAAGAGTCAAATCGAGGCTCCGACTCTGATTCAGAGTTAGACAAGGGGAAGAAGATCACTGATGCAGAACCCAGTTCCATATTTGCTACCACCAAGGTCCAACCAAATGAACCAAAAGAGATGTAGGAAGGTGAGTTCCTTTTTTAGTCACATATGTGGGTGAAGGGTTCTCCACTACATTTCATTGTTGATAGCAGAAGCCAAAATAACCTAATCTTAGCATAGGTCATCAAGTGATTAGAGTTGTTGACAACACCACATCCATAGCCATACAACATTAGGTGGCTCAACCAAGGATGAGATCTTCGCGTCATCCAACAATGTCTCCTTCCCTATGGCATCAATCCCTTTGAGGATGATGTATTGTGTGATGTTTCCCCACTGAAAGTTTGTGATGTTCATTTAGGCCATCCATATATAAGGAAACAACATGTTGTATATGAATCTAGACCTCGTAGTGTCATTGTTACTATGGGAAAACAACTATAAAAGATACCAGAGGTAGCTCCACCTACCGTAATTTTTTGGTTTCAGCTAAGCAATGAAGGACGGTCATCTCCCAGACTCGAAAAATTTTCCTCTTCATGATTTGATCTCAAGGCGAACGAAAGGTTGTAGCCATATCCATGGCCTCCACACATGGATTCTCTATGTAGTAGAAGTAAGTGGAAAAAGTCATAGAATAATACCGAGACATGTTCAACTTACCTACTTAGGTGCCTCTGCAGCGTCAGGTCAAGCATTCAATCTATTTGACCCTTGGTGTGCCTTTACCTAATGGGATCGTATATTGATGCTCTCTCTTGAAAATTAAGAAAATCAAGCACTGGATTAAAGAGTTTCTCCAAAAAAGGCGCATTCAACCAAGATCCTCACCCCACAGAAGCCCAATCGTGCTCATGCAGAAGAAATACAACACTTGGAAACTTTGTATTGATTACAGAGCTCTAAACAAAATCACAGTCAGGAATTGGTACCCAATTCCCTGAATTGACTACATTCTTGACCAACTCAAGGGAGACAAGTACTTTAGTAAGATTGATCTGAAGTCCGGCTACCACCAAGTCCCAATAGAATTGATTGATGTATGGAAGACTACTTTCAAGTCTAAATAAGGTCTTTTTGAGTCGTTGGTCAGGCCCTTTGGCTTGACGAATGCCCCGACAACTTTCATGAGGTTGATGAACGACATATTGTATTCTTTCACCAATTCCTTTTTGGTTGTATATCTAGATGACATCCTCATCTTCAACAAGAATTGGGAAGAACACTTACAGCACATTCACCAGGTCCTACACACCCTACGACAACACAAGTTATATACCTCGAATACAATGTAGATGAGCATGATGTTCATGTAGATCCAACCAAGATTCAAATCATTCATGACTGGCCAACCCTGATAACACTAATTGAGCTTCAGAGATTATTGGGTCTTGTAAACTTCTATCATAGGTTCGTGCTGGGGTTCTCTCATATTGCATGGACCCTCAGCTAGGTGATCAAGGGTGGTTGCAAATCACAATTTATGTGAGCTAGGTCACAACAGAAAGAATTTGATGATCTGAAACATCATATTTTCTCATCCTTGTTGCTTGCATTATCTGATCTGCAACAACCTTTTGACATTGAGACAGATGCTTCAGACTATGTTGTTGGTGTCATTCTCACTCAATAAGGTCACCTGATGGGCTATCATAGTGAGAAATTCTTAGATTTCATTCGTAAGTAACCCAACTATGACAAAGAGATGTATTCCATTGTACAAGCTTACCACCAATGGAACCATTAATTCTAGAGAAGGATACAATCATCCATATAGATCACAAGCCTTTGTAGTTCATGTAGATACAAGGAAAATTGCAGAATGAACGCCATCAAAATTAGTCCACATACTTGCAGTAGTTTCACCTCAACATTAAAAATAAGAAATGGAGCACCAATCATGTCCTTGATTGCCTCATTCAGCCTCTAGTTGCAATAGTAACCACAATGCTCAACTCTTGCAAGCATGAGACCTCAAGGTGGCCCCAACTCTTCAAGAATGATCCTGACTTCACCATGACCTACCAGATGTTGGGAACATGCACAACCATTGTTGACTTTCATCTTCAGGATGGACTATTTTTACATTTGTGTCATCTCTATGTTCCTTCAAGAAGCTGATTTGGGGAGCCCACTGCAGTCAGGTGGCAGGACACTTTGGCGTGGAGAAGACAACGATATTACTAAAAAAAAATCTATTGGTTGAAGCTTCGACAGGATGTCATTAAGTTTATCTGATCCTTCATTGCTTACTCCATCACCAAGCGAACCATTAAAAAAGAAGGACTCTCCACCCCTCATCCTACTCCTGACAGGCCATGGGAATCCTTCTCGATGGACTACATTTCATGTCTCTCCTCAACCAAGAATGGCAATGACTATGTATTCGTGGTTATTGATCGATTCTCTAAGATGGCCATTTTGATAGTTTGCAAGAAGAGTATCACAACCAAGACCACTGCCAAGCTCTTATTCGAGCAAGTGTGGGTACACTTTAGAATACCACAAACCATCATATCATATTGGGACATGAGTTTCTTAAGTACATTCTGGTTGATCCTTTGGTCACTGTTGGACACGAAGCTCACCAAATACACTTCCTTCCACCCCCAAATTGATGGATAGATAAATGTTGTCAATAGGATGATCGTTCATATCTTGCACATGTACAACTCGAAGCATCCACACACATGGGATGAGAGCCTTCCTTGCGTTCAATACAACTACAACAAATCCCTCCATAGCTTAACCGACCAGACCCTTTTCAGATGGGCCTAAGATTTCAACCCGTGGACCCCATTGATGTAGCACTATCCCTTGTGTCGACATAGGTAGAATATTCCCATGCTTAATCTGAGGCTAAAAAATCCACCTAATTCATTGAATAGATCCAACACATTCGATAACAGGTCCATGATGTTTTACATAAAGACAATGCTAAGTACAAGCAACGCCATGATCAACATCGAGTTCCACATAAGTTTAAGGTGGGAGACAAGGTTTGGTTGCATTTGCAGAAAAAATTCCTTATAAGATCCCATTAGAAGTTGCAACCACTTTTCTATAACCCTTACACCATCACCAAGGTTGTGGAAAACAATGATTTTGAGTTAAGTATTCCCCCCTTCCTTGGCTTTCACCCAGTACTCAATGTGGACCTCCTTCGACCATATTTTCGACCACTACTAGACACATCGGCAATGGAAAAAAAACTAACACCTTTAGATATCAACCCTAACTACATGGAATAGGTAGAGATTGATCAGATCATGGACACATAGGTTAAGGGAACCCACCAATAGAATATCCAACTCTATCGGATTGTCAAAGTAGGGTAACTACTACACCAAGGTAAGTGGCTCACCAAGCGTCAAGTTCAACAGAAGTTTCCCCATTTGATGGGGGCACTCAACACATTGAATACCATTATTTTCTAAGGGAGGAGGTATGATCCTGATGGACATTGGTGGCCACCTACCTATTCCACTGGCTCAAAATACAATTTCCATCTTGGTATTTTTTCTATGGTTTCTTCGGGTCTTGAACTTCCAGGGTCGTTTTGAGGCTCCAAATGATGTTTTTTTGGCCCATAAGAAGCTAACAAATAGCTAAAGTCATGTATTGGGCCATTCAAAGTGTGTTCTCCTCAACCATACTTTTTTGACGATCTACCAAGCACCCCAAATGGAGATCGTATGCAAAAGAAACACCCCTGGGAAGTTGATGTATCAACTAACCACATCAGGGCCCACAAAACTTTTGGAATTTCATCTTCTGGGGTTAGGGTTTTCTCATTGATGATTTATGTTAAAATGACTTTTTGGCCTCATAGTAATAATCTTCTTAGGAATACACGTAGCCATCACATCTCTTTTTAGAGATAATCTACCAACATTCTAACGATTTCATTTCACTTTACATTTTCACAATTCATTCATATTCCGTTCATTAATATAAATTGAATATTATTGTATCTCTGTGTTTGTATCATATTTTTGTGTTTTATCTCATCCCCTCATAAATCTAGATCAACCACATTCCAGTGGGCCATGTCATATGCTTTTAATGGCATCAAACACATTGTTGAATAATTTTTGGATGATCTAGTGGATCGATCTTAGAGTTGTGTAAATCATCCATCTCATCTTCATGTAATATTCACCAAATGTTGGTACTATAACATTCCTTTGAATCCACGTAAGTGCATATTTTGTGTGATATTCGAGGGGGTACTTGGTTTCATTGTGTCTAATTTTGGGATCATGATTGATCCTTTCAAGGTGGAGGCAATAATTTAGTTGTCTTCCCTTCATACTGTTGTACAACTTCAAAGTTTGCAAGGGAAGGAAAACTTTCTATGAAGAGTCATTGCGAATTATATGGAGATTGCAAAAGGTTTCATGCACCTTTTGAAGAAGGGTGTACCTTTTGTATGGGATGACCAAGCACAATGATCTTTTGACACTTTGAAGAAATACTTGATGTCAGCCCCATTGTTGAGTCCAACAGACTACAGTCATGACTTTTTTCTTTATCTAGCTGCATATGAATCCAGCATTGGTATGGTGCTTTTCCAAGATGATAGCTTGCATGTTGAACATGTGATTTATTACCTTAGTAACGGTATTGTAGGTCTTGAATTGCGTTATTAGTATTTCAAGAAGTTAGCTTTGGAAATGGTTCATACTGTCTAACGTCTTAGACATTACATTCTTCTTCGTAAAACTACTATTGTAGCAAACTCCAACCCAATGCAACACTTTTTGGCACATCATATCATTATTGGTAAGTATTCCAAATGGATAGTGATCTTATAGGAGTTCAATTTGGAGTTTTATGCCTCAAAATCTAAGAAGTATTTAGCTTTTGCGGAGTTGATGTCTGAGTTTCCTAAATACATTGAAGAAAAAATGGTCAACGAGTCCTTGCAGGTTGAGTGTTTGTTTCTCATCGCCTTTTCTGATCCTTGGTATGAAAATATCTTGTTATATCTTCAAACCCAACGGTTCAACCCTTAGTATCCAAATATGAATGATGGTGTATTCACCATCAATCCAAGAGTTATCTCATCGTTGGCAATACCTTGTATCATCGCGGTGTGGACTTAGTGTTGTGTGGGTGCTTAGTTCATGAGGAGGCCAAGAGAGATTTGAATGATTACCATGATGGAGCAGGTGGCAGTCATATATATGGAATATCCACATCCCAAAAAAAATTGTGCGCAAGATGATTTTAGCCATCTATCTTTAAAGATTGTGTTAATATGGTCTAAAAGTTTCACCCTTCTTGAATTCTTTACTCCAAAAATGTGTGCTCATATTGTCCCGTTACACCATGTGGTTGTTGTTGGACCTTTTGCAAAATGGGGTATTAATTTTATGATGCATAATCTTGCTTTGGATAATGATCACAACTATATCATCATGGTTGTTGACTACATGACCAAGATAATACTCAAGTTGGGTTTTCGACATGAAAACTTGTCTCCTTACTATCCTCAATTTAATGGTCAAGTAGAAGCCATCAATCATATTTTGAAGACTACGATGAAATAGATGGTGGGTAAGCATAATACCAACTGACACCTGATTCTTTTCTCAACATTATCAACCTATCAAATCTCAATTAAGATTTCTATTGATTTTATACTGTTTCAGCTTGTTCATGGAGTGGAGGCAATTTTATCAATTGAATGAAAAATAACTTCATTGATGTTAGCCATAGAACCCATGAATAATAACTTTGCAAAATAAGAACTTCTCACTTATTTGGCCCCTCTTTATGAACATTGTCTAGAAGCCGCATTGGCTAATGCAACTTATAAAAATCATATCAAACCTCAATATGATAAAAGTGTTTGTCCTCACATCTTCGCTAAAGGAGACTTGGTTTTGGTTTATGACCAAGATCATGAAATGTTAACGGTAGGAAAGTGTGAACCTCTTTGGCATGTTCATTTCATTGTTAGATGTGTATTGTAAAAAGGGGCCTATTCATTAGTGGACTATGAAGGGAATCTTTTGTTGGAGCCTCATAATGGGCTCTACCTTAAGAAGTATTGTGCATAAAAAACAATGTTGCATAATTCTTTGTAACATATATTTCTAAAGTTTTTGTACTTTACAGCCTTCTTCATTTTTTCATTTGGTTGATTCAGTTCATAAGATTTTCATGCTTGGTTCTTGATTTGGAGATGTCAATGTCTTCAACATTTGCAGGTTAGTTATTTATTTGGATTCATAGTTAATGGTGTCACAACTGAATAATGTCTATCTTGTGAGAAATCCTACACTTCTTTGGAAGTATTTGAGCATGCAACTTCTTGAAAGACAATTTGATTTCATTACTTACGATCATGTTTGTAGAAGTCTAAACACATTGGTTGATTCATTGGATAATTATGTGTTAGATTGACATTTGTTACATTAACAAGAGTATTTATCCAAGCATGTATGTATAATACACATGGAAGATTATTCACACCATTTAATTCATAAGAAAGAATTGAACCATAATGTATAATAAGATAAAAGGCTGATGCATTATGTCTATAAAATATGTCATAATACAAAACCGGGCTACATGGCTCATAATGATACAATATCCAAAACAGATCTAGTCTACACATCCATACATGCTACAAAATGGGAGACTCTCATCTAGTCATCCCAAGGCACGTGTGTCTCATGATAACACACTATTGTGTTGGCTACTTGGCTCAATAGATAGATAAAAGGATGTGGTACTTCAACAATGTGATGTTGCAGTATCTAGTGGACCTCCTCAACCCTCATCATGGGCACACCCATGGTGAGCCCCTAGAGGTTCCTATGCACCTCATAGATGTTCTACTTGGCGTCCTCATCACCTTTCTATTCATATGATTACCTCTCTTCATGGGATATGTGGCGATTAGGGGCCATCCATACTGATTGCACTGGTCCCACACATGTGTCATACACAATGATTGTCAATAATATTTCATCACAAAAAATATATAATATTTTGAAAATCACATAAAAATTTCCAACTTAAAAAAAACCAAAACAAGAGTACTCTTTCTTACCTATTGTTGAACATATGCTTATAATGATAGGGGGGGGAGGGGCGGGTTGAATCAATAATATTCTTTTTACTTTATTTAACGATTCATCAATCACTCATTGGCACATATCAACTCAAATCACAATGCATAGAGTTTAATGTGGAAACCCTTGCAAGAGAAAACCATAAGAACTTATCTTTTTAAACATATGTAGGCACCAACCTACTGTTAGAAAGTTTGTAGGCACCAAACTACTATTACAAAGTTTGTAGGAACCAACCTACTGGAGACACCAATCTCCTTAGTTGAGCACCAACTCAATAAGATATTATGTAGGCACCCACCTACTAGGGATACCAATCTCCTCAACTGAGCACCAATTTAGTAAGACTTGTATATGCATCAACCTAATATATTCATACACATAATACTTTTGACTTCACCCATGTTGGAAGATTGGTTGTTGTCATCGATGTCAACCCTAGTCATGGGTTTTGGACCGTAAGATTGATGAAGGTATTTGGACATGAAGAAAAATGCACATGCATATACAACACCCATGGATGGATAGTATACATCATGTTGTTTCCGGTGGTATGTGGCACATCACGTGGATCCTCATGTTTGAGAAGAATTGAATTTTTTAAGATGACAAAGTGAATTGAAGAAAGAAGTACATGTAGGCCCTGAAGATAATTAAAGAAAAGAATTACAAAATAAGAAAGTGTCAGGTCAGCCCTAATGTTAAAAGGAAGTGACATAAATGGTATAAATAAACATCATTATACATTCATCTGATACAAGTCAAATTTCATAGGAAATAAGAAGTAAAGAAAGCCGGATTTCAAGGGAGGATGAAGTCTTTTGGTGATGTGTTCTAAGGTATGTTATTTTCAGGTCATCTTACCATTTTTGCTATAACTTTTTTTCTAGAACGATTCAGATGGTGAAATCGCTATGGTATTAAGAAGAAATATCAAGGTACCTCTGGTAAAAATATCAGCTCTCGATTCGATATAATTATGGAGATACACTCTGTGGAAGGTAGGGTTTGTGACCAGTCCTGAAGCTAGTCAATAAACAGGTGTTCCGGGTAAAACAGTCATAACTTCTTCATCGAGAATCCAAATGATGTGGGACAAATTTCATTGGAAATAGTACAGACTGTAGTTTCTTGTGTGAAAGTTTTAGAATCGGATGTTAAATATTGAGCGCGGGGCATTCTGTACAAGTTTGGTCTCCTAAATAGACCGGAATTGAATAAAGTCTACCATTCTTTCTATAACTTATTTTTGGGGAGGATTCAAGGAGTGACACTTGGAGGAGTTTCAGAGAATACATTGAGTAATATTATATATAGGATCAAAGTACTCCAAGAATTGAAGAATTGCAGAAATTGAAGAAGTCTCAGGAAGCATTATTAGTTTCTATGTGATGATTGGTTGATGGTGAAGATTTAATGTAAAGTTTTATTATCTCTCATATATTCTTGGGTGGAAGGAAGGGGCAAGGATGGAGATTTCAACTCTCTCTTGATATTGGAGGATTGTATCTTCCTCTTAGAGGTTTATCCCTCCCTTTACATTTGGAAGTTGTAGCTACCTTTGGAAGTCATTACTTCCCTTGAACAATAACTATTGATTATTTCTCATATATTGTGCAT
>ML818531.1:98870-129801 GCA_009831015.1 Picea engelmannii | reverse complement strand
AGAGGAACATAAACACATAATAGAATCAGAGCACCATGAAAGATGAATTCTGACCTTAGTTAAGAAGATAAACAAAGTTTAAATCACTTAAGTCTATAGAACCATTCGATGAATTTTAGACCCTTAATTATCCAATTTAAACAGAAGAAAAGTGAATATGAAAGTAAGGACACAAGAAATACATACAAAGATAAGAGAACAATCTTCAGAACACCACCATTAGAATCTTTTTCATAAAGTGTTAAGGACTTCTGCATTTGTATTTCTATCATATTCAGAAAATTACAATGAAGATCAAAGTGTATATACTTCTTCCAACTCGCCCCTCTTTACATGAAAATAATCAACATATATAGAAAACTAATGCCACACTTGGTTGCTAGGGGTCGAACTACTACATCCTAGAATTATGGATCTGGTTGCTCTCAAGGAGAACAACAACTCCTACAAGATTTACTAAAGATAGAAAATCTATTTTTTCCAATCATAACAAAACCAAAGTATCCTTTACAATCATAGATCTTGAGAAAAATTCGATCATGTGGTTGTGATGAGTCATCAGGTCCATCTAGGGGGTACCTCGAGTCATTAGGTGCACTGCTGGATAACTCTGTTACCCTTGCGTAGAAAATTCTGGTTATTGTTGCGCAAGTGTTGGCTACAACATTTGCGTAGCAAATTTCCATTCTACGGTTTCTCGTGCGGATCGAGGTGGAATAAAAAGGTTGGGAACCATGCTTCTACCTAAAAACTTGTATGTCTTTCATCATATATCCTCCTTTTTTATCAGGTGAGCTTACAACATTTGCGTAGCGAATATTCGCTACGCAAGTGTTGTGTATGCCTATTTATTAGTTAAGACAATAGACTGTGCACAACAAATATTTCTGTCACCTTGGTGAAACAACCCTTCACCAACATCAAATGTATGTTTCCCACAACCTTAATGGTGTAAACAAAAATTTGACAAGGTTCCATACCCAAAGAGGAAAAAAAATAAGGTTTCCTCACTCATATTTCTGCAATTTCAACAATTTCAACAAGGTGATTTAGCCTGTCCTTACCTTATTCATCCAATTTCACTTGTAATCTTAAATCCCTGCTTTCTTTTCTCAGTGACAAGTTCTCTCTCTTTAAATTTCCCACCTTCCTGAACATGGCTACATTTCTCTTCAATTTTGATTGGGCATTGGAAAGGGCTCCACAATCATTTTCTTTGGCTGGTATGCATTATTTAAAGTGTTTCATGGTTTTGTCATCTGATGTCCTCTTTTCTTCTCTGAGCTTAATGATTTGATCTTGAGCTTCTCTCAACTTCTTATTAAGCCATCTTACATTCTTTTCTCTTTTTGTGGGTGAAGTAGGAGGTCTCTCACTTGTTGCTTGCTTGCCCTGTGTGTCTGGACTATTCTTCTTGGCTGAGGATCTTTTCAGAGGTGTTGTGGTCTTGGATACAACTGTGGTCTGAGGGTTTTGAAAAAATACCTTAGATGTTTCACTTTTATGATCCGCCTTGTTTTATGGTGCTTGTGCTTCATGAGTCTTCTTTGCTAGATTCCTTTTCAATTCCATGTTCTCCTGGTAGAATTGGGCTATAACATGTTGATATTTCTTGAGTTTTTGCTGCATATCTCTGACATCTGAATCTTTCTCCCCTGGTTTCACTTGATCCTCATCCATCTCCTGGGCTGCAACTTCAACAAACTTTGTCTGAATTGTGGGTATGGGAAGCCTCTTAGCAGATGACCCGATGAGTGGTTTACTGGGAGCCTGTGTCTCCTTAGGTTCATCAGTGAATTGTAGTTTTATTCTTTTCTTCAAAACTGGTTGACTGGGTGATGGATTCCTAATCTCTTTTCCTTTTCCATTTTCAACAACACCTCCTCCTTTCACCCATGAATTATTAGATGTCAATTTCTCAGCAGACAAGGGGGTATCTCCTTTAGGATCTAGGGAAATGTTTGTTGAAGTCAAGAAGGAATCCTAGTCCATATTTAGCTTTCTAATCTCTTCAACCACCAACAACTTCACCAAGGAAAAGTGGAACATGCTACTCTTTATCTGGTCAGCCCTGGCTTGGACTTTCTCTGCCATTTTTTCCAGGCTTCTATGTAGGTAGAGGGTTAATTTTAGGGGGATTTTCCCTATGAAATGCATAAGGAGTCTTATGTGGTATTGATATAACCTGTCAAACCTACCCTCACAAGTAAAGTATCTCTGTATTACCCTTAAAATATTTTCATAAGGTTCCAAAACATATTCCCTGGGGATGGTAGCACCAATTTTCTTCTTTCTATACTTAGTTTTGAGAAAATCAATATAAAACAAAGGATCTAAGGGCATACCTTTAAACCACTTCTCTCCCTGTATAAGGATGTTTGTAGCAGTTGATATGGTTTCTTCTGATACTGGAAAGGTGACCCCTGCAATGGTTGTGCTGGCAGCATTAAAGTTCATAGAAAATTGCTTGGTTATCTGCACATTATACCTTTGAACTCTTTCACATAATCTCATACATCCAGCCTGCTCAAAGGACACCCTGTATGCAGGGTCTGAGTTCACCAAATTCAACCCTTAGGGTTCATATCTAAATATATTTCTTCCCTTGTATTTCTTCTTTCCCTATGAAGTCATGGTTATGTGATGTCTTCCTTGCGAAAGTAAATTTCATACTGCTCAAAGCAGAAAAACCTTCACGCTCAACATGCAAGTTTGTGAAACAAACTAGTATGGCTAGGGTTTGGCTCGAATGAAGCAAACCTGGTTATATGAAAGGTGAATTCGTTTAGAGTCTAAACTTGCAATGGGCTCCAAGAAAGGCTCTTAAATAGTGATTGAAACAAATGAAGAGTGCACAACAAAAATAGAGTAACAGGTTTGCGTAGCAAATGGCACCACACAGGGTTTGCGTAGCGCATGGAGTCTACACAACATTTGCATAGAGGGGTGATCGTTTGCATAGTAGAGAGGTTTGGATCTTGTTCTAGAGGTTATGGATTATGCATAGGTCGTGAAGGCAATGCAGAAAGACAAAAAGGTGGCTAATATACATGCCTGAATAGATAAGGAGTGAAATTTGAAATGGGAAGCGCTTATCCAAGGTGACAAAATGTTTCAAGGCAAATTAAGGAATTTGTGTAGTGAACTTGCGTAGCACGTACATGTTTGAAGCTTGCAACAGTACAAATGACATGGAGTGTCATGCTTTTCCCTTCTTTGACCTCATGAGAGGTGATGATGAACCATAATAATCTTTGACATGACATTCACCCTAACCTATGACTCGACCTTAGCACATAATTTCCCACTTTTGTTATATGATTCTAGAGTTGGGAAAAAAATGGACCATTACAAAACTTTGAGCACGATGGAATTTTAAACTCTTGACTCTTTTCTTTTTATGATGGTGTTTTATGAGAAAGACAATACACCCTTTAACCCAACTTATGGATGGACCCCTTACTGACATTCAAGTCACTCTTTATTTAATTGTTGACCTCATAAACCTTGACACACTAACTATGACTCATATAGGAATTCCTTGATCTTCCCAAGACCATGGCATGACTTTTCAAACTTTAGACAAACTCTAAGTTTTACCCTAAAAATATTGATGCTAATATCTGGCTCCAATGGGTATGTTATCCTCCTAGTGAGGTAGCAAAGAACATTAGACCAAGTGGCTGACCATTGGGCTTTATTCGATTCAAAAGGATCTAAACTGACAAACAAACTCTCTGACAAGACTTTTTTGAAACAACTTGACTAACTCAACATAAACTTAAGGCCTTCACTTTGGGCTTCAATTTTGTGTTGATTATTGACTTCAAATGCTTCATCTGAAAAATAAAATGGGTATTTACAATGAAATGGAAAGACTGAAATTTTTTAAGCTAGATAATGTTTGAGAAACCTGGCATTCAAAGGAACTCCACCAATGAGATCTCCATTGAGCTCCTGCAACAAATAAACACTGTTCCCATGGTATGCAACAATCCTGAATGGTCCCAACCAAAGATGATTAAACTTCCCATGCTTCCCTCTATCTTCATTCCTTGCATCCCACTTTAGCACCAAATCATCCACCTTGAAATCATCTTCCTTAGTATGCTCATCAAAGGCTCTTTTCATTTTGTCTTGGTATAGTTGTGAGTTGTTGAAGACTTGTTCTCTCATTTGTTGCACATATATTAGTTGGTTTATCCTCCTTTGAGCATCATTTGGTTCAACTTCTTGTTCTTGCAGTAGTCTCATCACTGGCAGTCCTAATGAGGTGGGAAAAACTACCTCTATATCATATACAATCTAAAAGGGTGATGTAGAAATAGACCTTTTGGTGGTGATCCTATCATCCCATCGTGCATAGCTAAGCTTCTTGTGCCAAGATTTCCTGTTTTCCTGCAGAATCTTCTTAATAATTCTGCTCAAGATTTTGTTGGATGACTCAACCAACCTATTACCCTGTGGGTAATAAGTTGTGGAATGGCCAAGACTTATATTATAGTCACTGCAAAATTTATCCATTCTTTTGGACTTGAATGTTGCAGCATTATCAGTAATGATCTTGACTAGACAATCAAATCTAGACAAAATATTGCTTTCTAAAAATTGAATGATAACAATATCAATAGCTTTCCTTGTGGGAATTACTTCGATCCATTTGGTCAAGTAGTTTGTGGCTGTTAGTATCCACCTATGATGAGATGAGGATGGTGGATGGATCTCTCCTATAAAATCAAGGCCCCATTTCCTAAATGGTGCTTCAACAGAGATAGGTTTTAAAGGAAAGGGTTGTAGCTTTCTTTTTTCCATCAAAAATTTGGTATTCATGACAGCTTGAAACTTCCTTGTACACATAAGAAAAAATACTAGGCCAATAGAACCCTACCCTCAGTATTTTATGCACAATGTTCTTCCAATAATGGTGCCCTCCACAGTCACCTTTTTGAAACTCTTTGATATTTTTTTTCACTTCTTCCTCCAACAAACAATTTAGCAAGATCCCACCTGGATCTTTCCAATACAGAGAATGGTCCAAAATTAAAAACTTTGATGCTTTCAACTTCAAAAATTTGTCTTTGGTTTTTCTTAATTCAGGAGGAGCTTGTAAATTTCTTAATACATAAATAATATCATCATACCATGGAGAATCAAGGAATATTTGAGATACCTGTGGGACTGTCTCTTCTTCTGAATTTGTTCATAGGTCAACAGTGAAATTAATTCCCAAGACATCATAATTGGACTGTGTCATCAGCTTTGAAATTCCATGACCTTTAATCATCTTTGTAGGTTTTATCTCGAGGTCATACTCCAACAACACAACTATCCATTTTCCCCTTCTACCTTCAGGATCGGGTTGAGTCAAAATGTCTTTCACAGAATTGCTAGGCACATAAGCAATGATATGGGAATGTAAGATATAAGTTATGAATTCTTTGAGGGTCTTCACCAAAGCATATGTATGCTTTTCCATGATGTCATACCTTAATGAGGAATCTCTCAAAGTCTTGCTATAATAGTCTATGGGACTTTCAAAGTTCTGTTCATCTTTTTGCAACAAAACACTAGCAATGGTGTGTTCTGAAGCAAAAGAAAACAAGATAAAGTCTTTTGTAAAATTTGGACTGGCCAACACTGGAGCTTTGGTTAGTACCACTTTAATATCTTCAAAAGACTTCATAGCTTAAGGAATCTATTTTATCTCATTTCCTTTCCTGAGCATGTCAGTGATATACTTTATGATTTCAGCCAAGTTAGGGATAAACCTTCTCAAAAAATTTACTCTTCCTAGGAAAGATTGTACCTCCTTCTTGCTCCTAGGTATGCCAATCTTTAGAATTTCTTCTACTATGTTGGGGTTGATCTTTATCCCTTCCTTTGAAATGTTGTGTACAAGTAATTTTCCTGCTTGCATTCCAAAATTTGAATTTTTGGGATTCAATGAGATGCCAAACTTCCTACATTTCTGAAAAACTCTTCTTAGATGTTTAATATGTTCATCATCAGAATTTGAAAATACAGTGATATCATCTAAGTAAATGACAATAAACTTATATTTCTCATCATCAAAGGCTATGTCCATGTCCCTTTGGAAGGTTTCCCTTGCATTCATAAGCCCAAAAGGAATTTTGGCATACATGAAGGTGCCCCACGGTGTTGTAAAAGTTGTCTTCTCTTGATCATCAGGATGTACCATGATTTGGTTGCATCCAGAGAAACCATCAAGCATTGATATTTTATGAGATCCAACGACCTTCTATAGAATGTAATCCATCTTAGGAAGTAGATAATTTTATTTGAGAGAAACCCTATTTAGATTCTGAAAGTCTACTCACAACCTGATCTCACCACTTTTCTTCCTGACAGACACTAGGTTAGCCACCCACTTGGAAAATCTTAAGGACACTACAATTTTGGCATCAAACAACTTTCTTACCTCCTTTTCAATCAATGGTAGCAACAAAGGATTAATTCTTCTCAACCTTTTCTTGAAAGGTTTATGATCATCCTTGATTGGAATTACATGTTCAATTACCTTAGTATCATAGACCTTTAAATCCTCATAGCTCCATACAAAGACATCAGGGAAATCTTTCATTAGGCTGATATACCTCTGTTTAATTTTTGGACCGAGTGTCTTGGACAGTTTGATAATCTTGGGATCTTTCTGAATCCCAATGTTGCAATCTTCTATGTCCTCATCATTTGCAGTGATTTTAGGATTTCTAGCTACGTTGTTGTTGTCAAAAAAAATTTCTAATGGGACCAATCCCTTGGGAATGATGTTATTTTTGAGTTGCACTATATTTATACCAACAATCTGATTTTGAAAACAGTCATCATTTGTGAACACATCTGCATCTTCTTCCTCTTCACAACAACACTCATCATCAATATTTGAATTAGCAAATTCATCACTCATTTGAGGGAATCTTTCTACCTGTTTGTCATCTTCAAATATTTGCCAATATTTAATGTTGTCAGGTACTGTTGCCTGTGATTGACTTCAATTTCATACTTTTTGTTGGGAAAAATTGGAAATTTTGAAAACAAAGGCTGAAGTAGCTAGAGCATCAACAATTAGATTTTGCCCCCTAGGAATCATTGATAAATTGTATTCTGAAAAATCTTCAAGAAGATCAAGTACTACATTCCTATATGCCCTCAATCTAGGATGCTTTGACTAATATATACCCTTTACCTGATTTATGAGAAGCTCAGAATCCCCATGTACAACTATCCTCCTAACACCCAATTCTTTCAAAATCTTCAATCCCAAAATCAGTGCCTCATATTCAACCATGTTATTGGTGAAATCAAAAGAATATTTGCAAGAACAAAGTTTTGTACCTGTCTTGGGAGGGATAATCCACACACTAGGTCATGCTCCTTCTTTGCTAGCAACTCCATCAAAGTTCATGTTCCACATCTCATCCTCTTCATTGTTTTGTTGATCTGTAATTTTCTCTGTTTGATGATCATATTTGTCTTTGATGGTCATAACAGTGTTTGGCTCCTCCTCTTCAAAACTCAAGTCATTATAGAAAATAGAAGAACCAACCTTAGTATCTATAGAGTAAATAGGATGGTTGTTTGGTTGGGCTTTGTTACTCACCATGTAATTGAACAATACTTCTCTCCTTTCTTGATAAAAAACATGGATAGTAGCATATGACATATCCATTTGAAAAGCCCCTTTCAACTTTGCAACCCATGGTCTAGATAACCACATGCCAAATTTAGGAGGGATGTCAACAACAACCACATCCATCATCATATTTTTTGATGGAATTTGGGACAATGATACAACCAAATATTTGATTAAACCCAAGCATTTCACCTTCCTTGAGGCAAAGGAGAAAATATCCTAGTAAGGCCTTGTAATATCTAGACCCAACTCATCGATGACTACCTTGGGCATCGGATTATGGGATGCTCCTGAATCTAACATGGCATTATGTAAGGTCATGTCATGAATTTTAAGATTAACATAGAAAGGGGGGACATCATCAACATCACCAATCTCCTCCACATGTGGGCCAAACAAGATAGCAAGGTGATCATATTTCACATTTAAGGTACCAAAAGCTTCTTCCATCTTGAGCATCTTAATGATCTGATTCCTATATTCACCATTTTTAATCAATTCATTGAATGGAACATAAATTTTGATTTTATCCATTTCGCTTTCAAAATTAAAAGGAGATGGGGATTTTTCTACCTCTTTGATGGCTGCTTCATTCTTGCTTCAGGTATCTTCTTTGGGGGTTCTTCTTTGAATTTTACTTTTTCCATTACATCCTTTATTGAACTATCTTTCAAAGGTTGACTTGAAGAAGGTGTATTGATCTTAAGTTCCCTTGTAGAATTTCTCTTTGGGGGGTTTGCGACAACCTTTTTGCTTCTGAGGTTGTACTATTTTTGAAGCTGCATGGTAGCATTTTGATATCCCTTATTAAACTCCTATGTTTCCATTGATAACATATCATCATTATCCTACATAAACTTATCATTTGCATCCATAAATTGATCATGTTCTTCTTTAGTTAAGAACACATTTGTTTTGGTATCATCACAACAATGCATATTGTCTTCAATAGTTTGATCAAAATCTTCATTTACATAGTTGTTTTGGAAAGGAGGTTTTATTTGTTGATCACCTTGATTTCTCTGGTCTCTTTTCCTGATCTGTGGAACTAGAGCATCTTTTCTAAAATTTTGTTTTCTGGGCTGAAAATCAGTTTGATCTCTGGTGGAAGGCTTATTATCCAAGGAAATTCTTTCCATAAACCTTTCCATAGTCTTCATCATCAAATCAAATTTATTATTTGATGACTAAGAAGTTGAGGGTGGTGCTTCTCCTTGCACCTTTTTCATATCTCTGTCAGGATGATGTTTGATCTTCCCCGAGGCTATTAGATTTACCTCCACTTCAGTTGCATCACTCATCATGTCATATAATGTATTATATCTCCTTTCTCTCAACAACAAGGCAAAATCACTGTCAAAAGAATCATCATATCGAAGTTGGGTAGCTCCAGGAGAGGGTTTTACTTCAATAGGAATTTAATTGTAAAATTTCATAAATTTGGTTGAAAACTCTTGTACTGTTTCATTAGGTGATCTCTTTATGTTATTGTACTAAGTTAGCAACTGAAGAATATTCTTCTTGTCACCCCACCTTGCAAGGAAAAGTGTTTCAAAGGCTGCAAAATCATGGATGATTGTTGCTGGAAGAGCTTTGAACCATTTTCTGACTTCTCCTGAAAGACTATGTGCAAACAATCTTACTTTTTCATCCTCGTGATCTACCTCCTCTAGGTCAACAAAATCATTAAACCAATCTAAGTGTTTTCAAGATGAAGCATTTTCCTCAACATCATATGATTTAATCCTTTGG
The DNA here is from genome assembly GCA_009831015.1 of Picea engelmannii. Lineage (NCBI taxonomy): Eukaryota > Viridiplantae > Streptophyta > Pinopsida > Pinales > Pinaceae > Picea > Picea engelmannii. The sequence goes on along the minus strand of ML818531.1, from coordinate 120,398 downwards.
GCATAATTCTGAGGTAAATCATGTAATTGGGAAGGCAAGGCAAGAGGAGCAAATTTGGCTGCCATGTATTGAGGAAAAGATATGAAATAATCTTACTCAAGCATTTTCAGATCTTGCTTGGGTAAGGCAAGATAGAAAAGAATATCACCCTATGTTTATAGCCTCAAAATTTGTTTCCTAATCCAAAAGTATTAGTTACAAGGGCTTAAGCTGATTTTTTAAAAATAGAAGATTGTTGTGAAATTCAACATTTTATATAATTTTCTGAATATAACAGATGCAAAAGTAAATGTGGAGACAAAAGAAAAAATACCAAGTCACATATCAACACAGATGAGACAGAATAGAAATCACTTATTTCATTCCAAGAAATCAAAAGAATCCTTCTCTTTACAAAAATCCCCATGCGAGTTTGGACCAAAGTCAAACTTAGATGTCCCCGATAAAAACCATACAAAAGGACTTCTAACAAAAAGTAAAAAAATGAACTTTAAAAGATGGATCAATTTGCCACAGATTGTTGCCCACTCCACTTTGCACAATATCCTTTATCAGTCATTAAATTTAATTCATAAACATACAAGTCTACACAGACTATCAAAGATAGATCAACACCTCTGAAAACGAGTGTTTGAATGATGTAATTCAACTTTGAATCTTGTTGTCTACAATAGGACCCTGCTGTCATAAAATAGAATTAGACTTTTAATGAATTGAAGAATGAATGAAAACTTAACTATATCAATAAAATTCAAGAGCAAACCTTAATATGTTTTCTCCTTATATTATTCTCTTGTTCTTCCTCTTCATTTTGCTTTTATGCCTCCCAAATTAGTTGAGGTAGTTCAACTATTTATTTTAGTTAAGTTAGCTAAAACTCAACTAACTTTTAGTTAGGGAGAAGAATTAATATAATAATAATAATAATAATAATGGTCTTTTAATAAATAATAACTATTAGGTGGGACCCCTTGTGACTCCTTTTAGTTCCTTAACAAAATAAACATAACTAGTAAATCAATCAAACACATCCCTCCTTGTGGCTCCCATAATCATTTTCATAATTTAAAAATTAAATATTAATGATATTTTAAACCATATCCAAACATACAATATCCAAAATATCCAAAAATAGTATGTTGTCCAAAAACTTCAGCAGTCAATTGTTCTCAACAAATCAATAATAAAATATCCTCAAAAACCATATTTGCCACTTTGGGAGGCAATTTTCCATTTGTTATTGTTGTCTTCCTTTGTCCTTCCTGAATTATCCTTAGGCTGTGTTAGCCTTTAGGCTTGATCTCACTGATGACATGAGAACAATCATCTCTCAAGTGCATGCGAGATGAAACAGATTTGGCTGAATCACTTGAGGGAGAGCAGGGGGGAGAAACAACTTTTCCTTTTTCATGTGTGTGGAGGGCTTCGGTTTTGAGTCTTTTCCTTGCATGAGAGCACTGTACAAGTGAGTGTGTAGAGGAAATTTGAACATTCGGGTTAACCGGTGGAGGAGGATCAGGTAGAGACAAATCAGGCCAGACACGATGTTGGGAGACTGTTGGGTGAACAATCTCCTGCCATCCGTCATTCTCAAGGACTTCAGGTTGCAATGAAACATGAGGGGGGACAGGGATACCAGGGACATGTTGGGGTTGGAAGAGAGGCCTTTCTGTCCTAGGTTGGACTACCCCTTGGCCAATCCAATTGAAAAATCCATCTTGGAAAGAGTTGGTTTAACTCTTGTGGATCTGCATCAAAATGTATCGAGAATCTTGGCCTTCTAGGCCCTCTATTCCAATTCCCTCTTCCTCTGTTATTTTGGCCATGGCTTCCTTTGCTAAATAAGCTCATCATGTATGAAACATTTATTAACAACTAGTTTCTTAAACAAGCCATACATGACATCTTTTTAATATGAAACAAAGTTTGGCTCAAAAATCACATCAGATCCATGCAATCCAATCCATAAAATTTATTTAATACTTGTCAATGACCAGGGGGTGAATAAGGGTTCTAGGATATATGAGGGGGTTGTATTGAGTGGAAAAGTGACAAAATGAAAGGGAGTAAGAACATGATTACTGCTCAATGAGTAATTAAATGATCAACTGTGTTACAATAACAAAATCATATCAATTGTGACCCATTTATGTGTCATATTTTGATTGTTGCAATACAAAGTTTCCATTTAATTTTAATTTAATTTTAAGAACATGGCGTGCAAAGTGAATTTGGGCTTGTGAGGGGATTCATAATGAGCGGAAAAGTGAGAAAATGACAGGGAATTTAATGGATATTGTTCATAAAACAAATTAAATATTCAATAATCATAACTTTGTATTAAAATCAATCCAAAAAGCACCAACATTCATTGTTTCTCAATTGTATACCAAACTGCTTGTTGTTCCAATAATTAAATTTCCCAGAACTCCTTAATTCATAACAGTCTATGCAATCATAACTTATAAAAAAAATCTTTCCATTCAACCGTCCTGTTTAATAAAACGTTGATCCCTTCTTTCTTTTTTTTCTTTTAAAAATAATAAAAAAAATGCACAACAATATGCTCGACATCTATCCCTGATAATCCATAATGCACCACGATAATAATCAAAATCCATTGTTTACCAATCAACAATCGGGCCCAATTAAAGTATACATAGGTCTCTTTTCAAAATGTGAACAAACTTCAAAACATGTCCGATTATACACAGTCTTCATCATATCAATCGACAAGATATTGCAATGAAACAACAGTCAACCCAATCATACAACTTGAGCCTTATCATTGTGAATATAACTTCCTTCTAAAAAAATTGGTAGTATGTGCAATGTTCCAATATAATATATAAAGCGAACATAACTAACTACACACAGTATGTGCAATGTTCCAATATAATATATAAAGCGAACATAACTAACTACACACAAGCATCATTTTTAAACTGGCCAAAACCCTAATCGAGCTTAGCAAAACCACACAGGTGTTTCCATTTGCAATCAAGACCATGCTGGTAAAAACACAGTGAGTGAAACCATAACGAAAAGGAATACATCCCTCGACTTTATGCAAGTGTATGTTTCATTCTTGTTCCAACAATTTTACTATACAAGGACGAGACAGAGACTCGGTGAGAGAGCATGTGTTTTAAATACCTTCATAACCATTCATTGATACTCAATATTTGAAAACCCCAGAAGGTGCCCGAGGTGAGCAAAGATAATGGATTCCAAATCAAGCTCTATCAAAACAAATGAAAGGAAGCAACAAGAGTTCATTCAACCTTAAACAACAACACAGAGAGATGGAGGTCTTCCGAGACTTATTTCAACCATAGGAAAAATACCTTTCGAAAAAGACACGACAGTGAGCCACACATTCTTATTTATTACTTCAAGTACAGGACATAACCAATGGTTAACACTCGAGGAGAGAAAAGACAAGCAGAGTAAAATAACCCAGTGCACACGGTGCGTTTAACACTTGTAGAGGGGAGGGGAGGGTTAATTTAACAGTGGCGGTTATAAAAAAATAAATAGAGATATAACATCTATTTCCAATAATTAAGAGTCAGACAACTTGATAGCAACACCAGTGAAGACACACTCGTCCTTTTGACAGAATGCTCAGATACAACTTGTATCAATCCACAACCATAAAAGCATGTATTAACTTTAGGGCCAACCAAGACTGGATCTTGGGATACATTGGTGAAAAGACAGTAAGAACGAGCCAACGACCATGAATTGGGGTTTGAAGAAAGAAAACAACAACTGTTGGCCATTCCTCTGTGACTGGGTAAGGGTTACCACCATGACTATGAGGGAATGAGTTAACTGACAGTAATACATAGAAAAAAACCCTCCATCATCAACGTAGAGCCATATTGTACCATCGTTCACTTATTATTCAATAGAGACCCATCACGATACTAAATTGACCGAGAAAACAACCAATGCACAACTTAAAATACACATTTCTTTACTTACAATCCTAAACATTTACAATCATCACAGAGAGCCATAACACACATCTACATAGTCAAAATTCTCAAGAACACACATAATCCAAGCATCATTGAGCCATCATTTGTTCATACAACAAAGAATACATCATGGATGGAGAGAAAAAGAATCATACCTATGGAAATCCTCTTAAATGGTGAGTTGGCCGAGCCTTCTTTCTTCCAAGAGCCTGAAAATGCAGAGCTTCATAATCAACATAGCGAAAAATGAAACAATGGAATAATGCTAGGGTGACGGGTGATAGGGAAATTATGGAATGACGTGTAGTAAATGCACGTCGCTTCCATCACCTAGCCCATTCAATTCGAAGTACAAGACAAACCAATAAGCATCACATTCACCAACAATTAAACCATATAACCAATGTGTATTCAATGCCAAACCATCGTGAAATCTGCGACGATATCCATTGCATAGTGCGCCACCAAATATCATTTACACGTTAACCCTTGCCATAACTCCATGCTATGATACATATTAAAATGCTATATGTGCCTCCATTCAAATCTAATGAAATTCACATAGTTCACTAACCAAAAATAGCATAATAGTTAGGACTAACACTAATATCCCTTAACTTTTCCATTTGAACTTGCATATAGTCCTTTATCATAGCTCAACCATATAACTTCATTCTCTTTGTTAAACTTTAGGATCTTTTCATAGGTTTTTTTTCTTTGTTTTGATCATGCTACCATTAAAATATCTCTTGCATATATGTGGCTAGGTAATTGATCATAAGGATTAGTGACAAGGTTAAATCATAGAAATTGTAAATAACATGCTCCTCATAACCATAAAATTGTTTTGTATCACAAAAAGCATTCCACAAAAATGCATCATCCACCTATTATCATGTCAAATGAAATCAAGATTGCATCGTAAAAAATGTAGGATTGTGTAGGCAACATCAAAAACAACAACAAAACATCTATACTATGTCTATCCTTGCGCCTCTAGTCTACAAGGGGGTCCCACCTACTAGTATTATATTATTATCATAGTTAAATAATAGGGCTTTAGCAAAACTTTGCGGGCAAAATTCATCATTACGATTTTAATCGTCAACAAACTGGCGACTCCACAGGGAAATCTATTTCCAACAGATTAAAAACTTAGAATGTCTAGTTTCGCAGACCAAGTAACATTAGATCAAGAAGATATTAATCAAAATGATTATGCAATAGGGGGAAGTGAGAGGATTTAATGGAAAAATGACCGGGAATTTGGGAATAACTCATGGAAAGTGTTAAATATGAGGGGGTTTATCCTTGTAAGCATAATCATTCAACTAAAAATTGTTCTTGACTTCAAGGAGAATTTTTTTATGAACTTGCTCTTTTGAATCTCGAAATGGATGAAGAAAAGGAAAGAAGAAGCGGAATAAAACCAACTATCTCATAAAACAACAGTGAAAGAAGATAACAATTTCAATGATGCCTTCAAGGGGAACATCATGACAACTGTGTAATCTTGATTGTTATTGATTAACAATACTTTGCATAAGCATCATTGTGGAAAAACCGATCCAACATTTTATTTTGACAAAAAATGAATTCGAAAAGAACAAAAAGCAAGAAATGTCATAGCAGAAATGAAACAACAAAATTGAAATAAGAAAAAATGGAATGACAGAAAATGAAATAGAAGAAATGGAAAACTACTAATGTGAAAGAAAAAATAAAAAACTATTATTGTAAAAGAAGAAATGAAAACTACTAATGTACATAAACATTCGAAACAACGTTAAACTCTTCAAGTTGTTCCACATAATGTTTTAAGTGGGAACTGTTAGTGTTGTAGGAAAATAATCGCTCTTGTAAGTCCTTTAGAATATGAGAATTCACACCCAAGACAAAAGCGATCTTAAAAGGACCTAGTCATAATTTTTGAAACTTTGAATGCCTTCCTCTATCAGCATGGGTTGAATCCCACAACAATACCTTCTCATTGACTTAAAATTTGACAACTTTGACACTCTTTTTGAAATATTTTTTAACATTTTGTTGTCTTCTTTTTATATTACCCAAGGCAAACGTCCTTTGCTCCTCTAAAGCCAAAAGTGAATTCATTCTTTGAGAAATATTAGAAGAATTTAATTCTTCGACCTATAGCATTAAAATTAAGGAGGAAAGTTCCAACTAAGTAGGCAGAGTGGATTCTTGACCATAAACAAGCTAGAAAGGAGTGCAATCAGTGCTCACTTTGGTGGTAGTTTGGTCTGCCCAAAGAGCGTAAGTGAGGAGAGTGTGCCATTGACGAGGCTTATCTTCGATGAGCCTTTTGATGATTTTTACTAGATTCGTATTGGTAAACTCGGCTTGCCCATTTCCTTGGGGGTAATAAGCTGATGAGATAAAATGCTTAACCCCCAACTTAGCTAAAAATTGGGTTAGCTTAGTAGAAATAAAAGTAGGACCATTGTGTGTAATAATTTCCAAAGGAAGACCAAATCTGGAAACAATATTATTTTCAAGGAAATAAATCACTTTCTTATCATGCAAATGTTTAAGTGGGACATATTCAACCCATTTTGTAAAATAGTTTTTGGTTGTCAAGATAAAGACTTGTCTCGATGAAGACGAAGGATTAATAGGACCATTAAAGTCCAAACCCCATTTTGAAAAATGAAAGTCCAGGAGGACATGTTGTAAAGGCATGGCTGAAAGGCATTCTTTCCCAACAAATTTCTGTCACTTGTCACAAGATCTCAAAAAAACATAAGAATCACAAAAGATTGAAGGCCAATAGTATCATTTTCTGATAATCTTAAAATCATTGGTTTTAGTAGAAAAATGACCTCCTACATGAATAACATAATTTGAAGAACCATGAGTTTCTTGCAACAATTTATGTGTTTCCTCATTGTTTACACATCGAAGCAACATACCATCGATAGATCTTCTGAACAAGAAGTCTCCTATAATGACGTATCTAGCAGATTCGAGACAGAGCCTTCTTCTTTGATGAGTGTCTATGTTATCTCAACACCTTTGATTTTTCAAATAGTAAACCAAATTTTTATACCAAGGATGTTCATACACAGGAGGGATTTGATTATCGATGTAGAACAATGCTGATAGAGAACTATCATGTTCCTCAATTTCTTCACTAACTTCAGCATGTTGAGATAAGTGAAGGGATAATTCATGTCCCTTGATGGTGTAAGAAGTCACGATAGTTAAATCATGCTCCTGGATCTTGGCAAGATAATGTGAGAGAAAAAACTCGACAGCGGGTAAAGGGACTCTTACCAATGTGTGCTTACCCAATATGAAGTGGCAAAACTTTTTAGCATCTTTAACAAGAGTGAAAGTATGTTTTTCAATAAAAGAATATTTAAACTCATCATCATACAAGCTTTGACTCATGTAAGCCATTGTTTTTTCATTACCTTGGTCATCACATTGCATGAGGATAGCAAAAAGTGCTTCCTTTGTGGCATTAGTATATATCATAAATTCTTTCTCAAAATCTAGCTTCGCCAAAACCGATGCGGAATTGATTTCATTCTTGATCCCTACAAAAGCATTTTCGACATCATATGTCCAAGAAAATGAATGATCCTTCTTAAGCAGATTATGAATTGGCTTGACCATCACAACAAAATCAATAAACAACCTACTTACAAAGTTAATAACACCCATAAAAGCTTGAACCTCCTTCTTGGAAGTGGGAGCAGGTGGATTTAGGATAGCAGCAATCCTTTCAGGATCAATGTTTATTCCTGAATCATAGACAATGTGTCCAAGCAGCTTTCCCTTGGTAACGTCGAAAATATACTTAGAAGGATTTAGAGAAATTCCAAATTGCCTGCATCGCATGAGAACTCTTTTAAGATGACCAAAATGATTTGATCGATTTTTAGAATACACAGTTAAGTCATCAAGATAGATCTGAATAATCTTTCCGATCAAATCGTCAAAAGCTATTTTCATAGCTCTCTGAAAATTGGCAACTGCATTCAATAATCTAGAAGGCATACGTTCATAAGCAAAATTCCCCAATGAGCAATACAAGTGGTTTTATATTTATCTGCCCTTTTTACCTTGATTTGATTGTAACCAGAAAAACCATCAAGTAAGGACATCATCTGTGACCCTGCAACTTGCTGCAAAATCATTTCTATATTAGGGAGAGGAAAGTGATCGTTTATACTAGCCCGGTTCAATGCGCGAAAATCTAAGCATACTCTGATTTGACCAGTTGTTTTCCGAACGAGAACCAAATTGGAAACCCATTCAGAATACTTAATCAAGAAAATGATCCCAGCCTTCAAGAGTTTTTTCAACTCCTTTCGGATAGTTGCTTCCAGTGCAGGGTTAATGGGTCTTTGTTTTTTCCTAACTAGTTTTATGCCCTCCTTGATAGTAATGGCATGATGTATAAGAGCAGGATAAAAACCATGAATATCCTCATAAGACCAAGCAAAAACATCTTGAAATTCACAAAGCAGCTTGGAGAACTTCAATTTTTCTTCATCAGAACATTGGGCACCTATTTTAACATTATTTGGAGACTCAGGTGTTCTAATATTCAAGGAAATGGTTTCACCCACTTTCCTTTTAGACTCCTCTTCTTTATCTTTCTCTTTTTTGCCTACATCACTCGATGAAAATGAACTTTCTAGAGGAGTCAAGCCTTTAGGAATTTTGTTATCTTCCATCAATATAATTTCCTTAGGCTTATAAGGTTCATTTTGAATGAAATCACAGATTCTCTCATCACTAGGAAAGACTTGCCATGACTCTATGTTTTCATGGATGTGAAGACGATACATATATTGAAAGTTACAATCAGGTCTTTGTGGCATAATTTGTCGAGTAGGAGAGGCTGCAAAAAAATCTAACCTGACAACCATTGAGTTCAATTCCCTTTTAACATGAGTGATGTTGAAAGACAGTAAGTTCGAGATAAGTGCCCAAATAGTCTGGGTATAGTGTTTCATTAACTTGTTGCTAGGAAAGTATATCTTACGTACAAGGTTTACAACAAGTTCGGAATCCCCAAAAACTATAAGGTGACCACAACCCATATTATAGGCATTTTCAATGCCTAACAGTAACGCTTCAAATTCAGTGACATTCTTTATGCAAGCAAACTCTAACCTATAGAAAAAGTTATGAATATTACCCACGGGAGAGTACAAGATAATACCATCTTTATTTCCTTCATTGGAGCATGAACCATCAAAGTGCATATGCCACATCCCATCCTATAAGTTGATTTGTTCCAAGGTAGTGGTGTCCTCATCTGCGGAGATGGAATACACTCCTAGGTCCTCCTCGATATAATTCACATTAGGTTGTGAGACACTTTCTATGTATGGTGAAATTCTCCCCTCTCTTAGGACTATAATGTTTTTACCATTCCGAGGAACAGATAAGTGTGTCCCGTCGAGTGAGAGGTATCCACTTGTCAAAGCTTTCCAATCACTTCCTAAGATGGTCGAGTAATTACTCACTGACATATCAATTACCTGAATATTAAGGGTTGTCCTTATTTCAGGGTGCGTGCACAAAACCAAGGTCACATCCTTGATTTCACCTATAGTAGTTTGTTGTAGACTATTATAAGAGAGCATGCTTCTAGTGTTTTCATTTGTACAAGACAAGCCTAGATCTTCCATAATAATCTTCGACATTACACTTGGGTCCGAACTACCGTCAATGAGGAAACAATGGGCAATCGTATCCATAATCTTTACAGAAATATAAAACGAGGTTTTTTTTACAGGGTGTCTAAAGTTGTGCACACCTACTTTATTTACAGACAAATCCTCTTCATCTCCTCTTTAGAGAGGTTGGCTACAATGTAAGATTTTCCTTCCATGAAATTTTTTAGATGCTTCTGTTGTTTAGGGATGACAACCATGTCTAGGAGGATAGCATTTTCTTTGATGTTGGAAAACTTATTTAGAATGCTGTATTTGGAAGAGGGAAGAGGGGAGGTAGTTCCTTGACTGTCAAGAGTCTTAGGAACCTGAACAGTAGCAGTTGGTGAAGATGAGATTGGGCTAGAAGAAGTGCGGGGAGGATCATATTTGATTTTGGGAGCATAGGATTTATTATTAGTATTTATGATCATGACATCCTCTGGCTCTGCAAAGTCCAGGACAACAATAATAGTTTCATGTCTCTTACCAAAGATTTTATCTCTGGCACTCTTATTTACCTCACATGTACTTTCCTCAAGGTGTTCCTTGCAAAAGTTACACCAACTAAAAGGCATGATAGATTTAGGCTGACAATTATTTTCATTTGGATTTCTAAAAGGGGGTGCAAAAGAAGATGAAGCTCCAGGGGTAAGAGAGGGGACATTTCCTTTATTCTCATATGCTATCATTCGATTATTCATGTCATGTACAAGTTGTAAGAGGGTGGACATGTATGTCTGTTTAACTAAGTCTCCCTTAGGAAGACTTGTTCTTTCAAGTTAATCTTCATACTCTAAAACAATGTGCAGAGTGGAACCAAGGTTATCAATGGCCTTTTCCTCAATCCTATGATGATAGGGGGAAGGTAATGCATTATAATAATGCATGAAAGCGGCTTGGTTCTAAGGGTGAATGAGTTTAAGGATTTGGTTGTATAATTTAGTGAAACGCAAGTTGAAGGACTTGATAGTCTCACCGTCCTTATAATCGATGTTATTGTATTCCCACAATTGCTCGGCTGGGCTTTTGGATTTCCCATAGGTAGATTTGAACCAATAGACTAAATCCTCCCAAGTATATAAAATCTTAGGAGGGATATCAAAGAAATCAGCCACAACCTTCCCTTCAAGAGAATTCACAAATAAGTGCATACAAGTAACGTTGTCATTGGCTCCTATGTTGTGACAGGCATTAGAAAATGCCACCAAGTGTTCATTCGTAGTGACATTGTTTTTCCCCGAAAACCTAGGGAGATTCTCTTTGAATTTAGGAAGTGGACGAGTAGCATGTGCTAGGTTAAGAGTGGAGGAAACATGCCACAGGGGTAGTTATAGCATCTTCTTCAAACTGAAAAAGCCCATACTTTTTCATGACTTTGGCGGGGTTTTTTGTAGATTGGACATGGACTTGGTGACTATATAAGATACCAATCACTAACGAAGTTGAATATTGAGATGAATAAGCACCTCCAGTGCCACCAAAGCCACCACCAGATTCCATCTTGTGAATGATAGGTAAGGGAGAGAAAGACGAACTAGATGAATTAGACAAAGTTTTCCTTAGAGAACTTTGTTGGGTTGACAACACAATGTTCCTTCTTCCTATTTCAGTAATAGGATTAATTTTCGGTGATAAACCTCTTCTTCTCCTAGAAATATGAGGGTCTAAGGACATGAAAATAAGATAAAAAATTTAGAAAAAAAAAGCGATGGTTGACTCGTAAGCTGTCTTTTCCTAGCTTCCCAACGTTCTTGGGCACTTATGTCGTGTTCAATTGTTGCCCATGAGAGATTAAGCTCAACCCAGGTATTAGTGGTATCTAAGATGGTATTAAACAAGTTTAAAGAAATGTTGGTATGATCTTGAAGATTGGGCTCAATATTGGGTTTCCTTGCAATAGGTATAGTCATTAATAAATGAAACAGACAAAGAATCAATATCAGAAATGTAAATATATTCAATGATAATCAAGCAAAAAAATCAACCAGAGAGATATGGAAGATCTACCAAGTATGGTCACCAAATAAATGTTGAGGAAAAGATATAAAATAATCTTACTCAAGCATTTTTAGATCTTGTTTGGCTAAGGCAAGAGAGATGAGAATATCACCCTATGTTTATAGCCTCAAAATTTGTTTCCTAATCCACAAGTATTAGTTACAAGGGCTTAGGATGATTTTAAAAAAATAGAAGATTGCTATGAAATTCAACAGTTTATATAATTTTCTGAATATAATAGATGCAAAAGTAAATATGGAGACAAAAGAAAAAATACCAAGTCACATATCAGCACATATGAGAAAGAATAGCAATCACTTATTTCATTCGAAGAAATCAAAAGAATCGTTCTCTTTACAAAAATCCCCACGGGAGTTTGGACCAAAGTAAAACTTAGATGTCCTCGATGAAAACCATACAAAAGGACTTCTAACAAAAAGTAAAAAACTTAACTTTAAAAGCTGGATCAACTTGCCACAGATTGTTGCCCACTCGACTTTGCACAATATCCTTTTTCAGTCATGAAATTTAATTCATAAACAAACAAGTCTACACAGACTATCAAAGATAGATCAACGCCTTTGAAAACAAGTGTCTGAATGATGTAATTCAACTTTGAATCTTGTTGTCTACAATAGGATGTTGCTGTCATAAAAGAGAATTAGACTTTTAATGAATTGCGGAATGAATGAAAACTGAACTATCTCAATAAAACTCAAGAGAAAACCTTAGTCTGCTTTATCCTTCTATTCTCCTCTTGTTCTTCCTTTTCATTTTGCTTTTATGCCTCCCAAATTAGTTGAGGTAGTTGAACTATTTATTTTAGTTAAGTTAGATAAAACTCAACTAACTTTTAGTTAGGGGAAGAATTAATATAATAATAATAATAATAAGGATCTTTTAATAAATGATAGCTAGTAGGTGGGACCCCTTGTGACTCCCTTTAGTTCCTTAACAAAATAAACATAACTAGTCAATCAATCAAACACATCCCTCCTTGTGGCTCCCATAATCATTTTCATAATTTAAAAATTAAATATCAATGATATTTTAAACCATATCCAAACATATAATATCCAAAATATCGAAAAATAGTATGTTGTCCAAAAACTTCAGCAATCAACTGTTCTCAACAAATCAATAATAAAATATCATCAAAAACCATATTTACCACTTTGGGAGACAATTTTCCCTTTGTTACTGTTGTCTCCCTTTTTCCTTTCTGAATTAGACTTAGGCTGTGTGGAGCCTTTAGGCTTGATCTCACTGATGACATGAGAACAATCATCTGTCAAGTGCATGCGGGATGAAACAGATTTGGCTGAATCACTTGAGGGAGAGTAGGGGGAAACACCAGCTTTTCCTTTGTCATGCGTGTGGTGGGATTCGGTTTTGAGTCTTTTGCTTGCATGGGAGGAATGTACAAGTGAGTGTGTAGAGGCAATTTGGACATTCGAGTTAACCGATGGAGGAGGAGCAGGTAGAGACAAATCGTGCAAGCCACGATGTTGGGAGACTGTTGGGTGAATATTCTCCTGCCATCCGTCATTCTCAGGGACTTCAAAATGCAATGAAACATGAGGGGGGACATGGATACCAAGAACATGTTGGGGTTGGAAGGGAGGCCTTTCTGGCCTAGGTTGGACTAACCCTTGTCCAATCCAATTGAAAAATCTAGCTTGGAAGAGCTGGTTTAACTCTTATGGATCTGCATCAAAATGTATTGAGAATCTTGGCCTTCTAGGCCCTCTATTCCAATTCCCTCTTCCTCTGTTATTTTGGCCATGGATTCCTCTGCTGAAGAAGCTCATCCTATATGAATCATTTATTAGCAACTAGTTTCTTAAACAAACCATACATGACATCTCTTTAATATGAAACAAAGTTTAGCTCAACAATCACATCAGACCCATGCAATCCAATCCATAAAATTCATTTAATACTTGTCAATGACCAGGGGGTGAATAAGGGTTCTGGGATATTTGAGGGGGTTGTATTGAGCGGAAAAGTGATAAAATGAAAGGGAGTAAGAACATGATTACTGCTCAACAAATCATTAAATGATCAATTGTGTTACAATAACAAAATCATATCAATTGTGACCCATTTCCGTGTCATCTTTTAATTATTGTAATACAAAGTTTCCATTTAATTTTAATTTAATTTTAAGAACAAGGCGTGCAAATTGAATATGAAATTATGAGGGGATTCGCAATGAGCGAAAAAGTGAGGAAATGATAGGGAATTTAATGGATATTTTTCATAAAACAAATTAAATAATCAATAATCATAACTCTTTATTAAAATCAATCCAAAAATCACCAACACTCATTGTTTCTCAATTGTATACCAACTGCTTGTTGTTCCAATAATTAAATTTCTCAGAATTCCTTAATTCATAATAGTCTGTACAATCATAACTTATAAAAAAAACCTTTCCATTCAACAATCATGTTTAACAAGACATTGATCCCTTCTTCTTCTTTTAAAAATAATAAAAAAATGCACAACAATATGCTCGACATCTATCCCTAATAATCCATAATGCACCACAATAATAATCAACATCAATTGTTTACCAATTAACAAACGGGCCCAATTAAAATATACATAGGTCTCTTTTCAAAACGTGAACAGACTTCAAAACATGCCCGATTATACACAACCTTCATCATATCAATCGATAAGATCTTGCAATGAAACAACAATCAACCCAATCATAAAACCTGAGCCTTATCACTGTGGATATAACTTCCTTCTAAAACAATTGGTAGTATGTGTGATGTTCAAATATAGTATATGAAGCGAACATAACTAACTACACACAAGCATCATTTTTTAAACTAGCCATAACCCTGATCGGGCTTAGCAAAACCACACAGGTGCTTCCATTTTCAATCAAGACCACGTTGGTAAAAACACAGTGAGCGAAACCATAATGAAAAGGAAGACAACCCTCGATTGTATGCAAGTGCATGTTTCATTCTTTTTCCAACAATTTTACTATACAAGGACGAGACAGAGACTCGGTGAGAGAGAATGTGTTTTAAAGACCTCCATAACCATTTGTTGATACTCAATACTTGAAAACCCTAGAAGGTGCCTGAGGTGAGAAAAGACAATGGAGTCTAAATCAAGCTCTGTCGAAAACAAATGTGGGGAAGAAACAAGAGTTCGTTCACCCTTAAACAACAACACATAGAGTTGGAGGTATTCCGAGACTTATATCGACCACAGTGTTGGCGACATAAGTCACTCCTTGATTGCAACAGGAGTAGAGCCCGACACCCATCAATTTTTATGTCATGATAGTTTTAATGGGTGATCAAATGGGTAGAGACTCAGGAAGATATCACTCAAACTTAGGGACTGGGTTCGGCATGCGAGGAACAAAGGAGGTCTTGATCTAACTTCAGTCAGTGGGTTTATTTGAAAATGAGCAGGTTGAAGACTTGGTGAGAAGAGCGGACAAACTACCTTAGGCAATAGGCCTTTCAATAATTTGTAGGAAAAAAACTCTGAATGCGAGATCCTCTAGTTCAGAGCTTCAGGAAACTGAAAGGGGGGACTTGACTGGATTCTCCAATTCCAAGTCGTTCAGTGCTAAGAAAATCACAGGGACCGATTAGAAACAATGCAACTGTTACAGTGATCAAACTCTACATCATCCTATAACAGTTACAACTCGACTGGATTCTCCAATTCTGAGCCGTTCTAATACAGTGTAGACAAAGACGCGAAAGAAAAACTAACATTCATCAGACAAGAAGTCTCAAGAGTCCAGACATAACCAGGAAAATAGTGCTTCATTAAAGTTTACCACTGGGAGCCTTGCTCAACCATTGATGCTCTACAAAATACAAAGACCGAGTCTATATACTCAGAAAATTTGCCTAATAGTGGTGTGCTCAGTCATCCACGGCTTGGTGTCCTTTCAACCGAATTTGAACGGGTATTCTTTGTCAGACACCACCTTAACTGCGCATGGATCCTACAGGAGGAGTAGCTGAGCCATTAAGTGCCGGGCTAGCATGTGCAGACTTCTTCCGGCTGGTCGAAGACTTGGCATGGCTTCTTTAGAAAAATGGGTACACAGGACCCTCTCGAGCAGACCACCTACCAGATTATCCATACTTTGCACTTAATGCCTTAGGAGAGGTTTCAACCACCCCTTCTCGTCTTCATTTACTCCAGGCAAAAACCAGGATCAAGGTTGGATCAGATGGCACATGGAGATCACGATGATCCTTTCAGCAACTAGACTCGACGCCTTTGGCCCCTTTTTCATGACTCCTTTCTTTCCCAAGTGACCACGGGATGTGACCCTGTGTCTATTCCCAACATGATTTCGGTGTTCACAAATGGAAGGAGTTAATCGTTGCTTATTCATATCTGCGATGAGCAAAATGCCGAGATGGCCTAATTGGGTGCCACGCGTCCCTCTCAGATCTGACGACCCTGAACTTACTTGGTGATGTTGCGGGCCCGCCTCTGGGCACTTTCGGCACTCCGGGGTTCGGGGTTTCGAGATGTGAGATGATGAGGGACTTTCACCCTTCGAACTCCCGACTGCCGATATGCCGACTAGATCTCGCACTATGTGTTGCGGGATTGGACGACCCAGATTCAGTCTCAGCATAAAGCCGCTTTCTTTGACGTTATACATCGATCAACTTGCTAGCCTCAATATTCTGATGACTGTTGATCTGCTCTTATGGATGGATCTGGGCTACTGACATCGTAATTCCACCCGCTCGCTTGATTGGAAGCCTCAAAACGAGATGTTTTCCATGCTGCGCTCGGGCGCTTCTCGTGTGACTTGCAGACCCGAATACTTTTGCGCCTAGAACAAGAAATGTCGCTAACACATAGGAAAAATACCTTTCGAAAAAGACATAGCAGTGAGCCACACAGTCTTATTTATTACTTCAAGTCGTAGACAGAACCAATTGTTAACACCTGAGGAGAGCAAAGACAGGCAGAGTAAAATAACCCAGTGCACATGTTGCATTTAACACTTGCAGAGGGGAGGCGAGGGTTAATTTAACAGTGGTGGTTATCAAAACAAACACAAATATATAACATCTCTTTCCAATACTTAAGATCTGAACAACTTGACAGCAACACCAGTGAGGACACACTCCTCCTTTTGACAGAATGCTCAGATACAACTTGTATCAATCCACAACCATACATGAATGTATTAATGTTAGGGCCAACCAAGACTGGATCTTGGGATACTTCAATGAAAAGACAGTAAGAATGGGCCAATGGCCACGACTCGGGGTTTGAGGAAAGAACACAACAACTATTGGCCATTCCTCTATGACCGGGTAAGGGTTACCACCATGACTGTGAGGGAACGAGTTAACTGAGAGTAATACATAGAAAAAAATCCTCCATCATCAACTCAGAGCCATATTTTACCACCGTTCACTTATTATTCCACAGAGACCCATCATGATACTAAACTGACCAAGCAAACAGCCAATGCGCAACTTAAAATACCCATTTCTTTACTTGCAATCCTAATAATTTACAGTCATCACAAAGAGCCATAACACACATCTACACAACCAAAATTCTCAAGAACACATAGAATCCAAGCATCACTGAGCCATCATTTTTTCATACAACAGAGAATACATTATGGATGGAGAGAAAAAGAACCATACCTGTGGAAATACGCTTAAATGGTGAGTTGGCTGAGCCTTCTTTCTTCCAAGAGCCTAAAAATGCAGAGCTTCACAACCAACAGAGAAACAAATGAAACAATGGAATAATTCTAGGGTGACAAGAGATAGGGAAAGTATGGAGTGACGTGCAGTAAATGCACGTTTCTTCTATCACTTGGCCGATTCAATTCGAAGTACAAGACAACCCAATAAGCATCACATTCAACAACAATTAAACCATATAATCAATGTGTATTCAATGCCAAACCATTGTGAAATATGCGATGATATCCATTGCATAGTGCGCCACCCAATATCATTTACACATTAACCCTTGACATAACTCCATGCCATAATACATATTAAAATCCTATATGTGTCTCCATTCAAATCTAATGAAATTCACATAGTCCACTAACCAACAATAGCATAATAGTTAGGACTAACACTAATATCCCTAACTTTTCCATTCAAACTTGCATATAGTCCTTTATCATAGCTAAAACATAAAACTTCTTTCTCTTTGTTACACTTTATGATCTTTTCATAGGTTTTTTTTCTTTGTTTTGACCATGCTACCATAAAAATATCTCTTGCATATATGTGGCTAGGTAGTCGATCATAAGGATTAGTGACAAGGTTAAATCATAGCAACTGTAAATAACATGTTCCTCGTAACCATAAAATTGTTTTGTATTGCAAAAAGCATTCCACAAAAATGCATCATCCACCTATTATCATGTCAAATGAAACCAAGATTGCATCGTCAAATATGTAGAACTGTGTAGGAAACATAAAAAACAACACCAAAACATGTATAATATGTCTATCCTTGCGCCTATAGACTACAAGTGGGTCCCACCTACTAGTATTATATTATTAGCATAGTTAAATAGTAGGGTTTTAGCAATACTTTGTAGGCGGAATTCATCGTTATGATTTTAGTCGACAACACCATTGCTCTAGGAGGAGTTTGAATTGGTTGAATAGTCTGAGTGGAAATTGCAACAATTTGAATGGGGGTAGTTGAGATCAAAGTTTGGAATTTTTTCTCATCAAAGATGATTTCATTCAAATTAGATTTTGATCTGGATCTGAACAAGGTTTGTTCAAATTTTAAATTAAAGTCGAGGTCATCAATGCTTTTTACCCCGTCTTTGGGTAAACATAGATTTATCTCCACATAAGAAAATTAGTTGATTGTATTTTCTTTTCTTTTGTGTAAGAGTTTCTCAGGATCACGCACAGATGTTATAGGTTCTAGATCAAGGTTCCTTCTAGTGTAAATTGTCTTGGGAGGCAGGATTTCTTATTTAAAAAAAAAAACTTTATGCTATTGATCTTATTAAATGAAGTTGTCAGGGTAAAATTAGTCTAGCCAATAAATATGTATGATTCACTGTTACCCTCAGGAATCAAATCTAAATATTTTTAGTCGTTCTTTCCCAAGGGAAATTTTCATTTCATTCCCGACAACGATGCCAAAATGTTAGCACTGAGTAAATTGTTTTGGTTGAGGAAACAAATTACAAAGGTAACCTACAAACCAACTTTAAGACTGGAAGCTAGCCCTTCCAGACTAGAGAAGGCTCTCTCTTAGACTTGATCTCTTGTAGATAGATTGTTTTTGAACTGATGGCTAGGTTTAGATGATTGAGGTAGCTTTTTCAAGGTTTGTTGTCAAGGAGGTATAGTATTTCTAGGGCTATGGAGTCAACCCCTAAAAACAAAAGAAAACAATGAATGTTAGGTAGAACTCCCCAAAGGAACAAAGGCTAAATAAGGTGATGAAATTTCAGTTTTGAGTTTGATTATGTAGAGTGAAAGAAGAACATAAACACATAACAAAATAAAAGTACCATGAAAGATGAATTCTGACGTTAGTTAAGAAGATAAACAGAGTTTAAATCACTTAAGTCTAGAGCACCATTCGATGAATTCTGGACCATGAATTGTCTAATTTAAACAGAATAAAAGTGACGATGAAAGTAAGGATGCAAGAAATACATACAAAGATAAGAGAACAATCTTCAGATCAACACCATTAGACTCTTTTTCATAAAGAGTTCAGGACTTCTGCATTTATGTTTCTATGAGATTCGGAAAATTACAATGAAGATCAAAATGTTTATACTTTTGCCACTCACCCCTCTTTACATGAAAATAATCAACATATATAGAAAATTAATGCCACACTTGGTTGTTAGGGGTCGAACTACTGCATCCTAGAATCATGGATCTGATTTATTTCAAGGAGAACAACAACTCATACAAGATTTACTAAAAATAGAAAATTTGATTCTGCCAATCATAACAAAACCAAAGAATCCTTTACAATCATAGATCCTGAGAAAAATTCGACCATGTGGTTGTGATGAGTCATCAGGTCCATCTAGGGGGTACCTCAAGTCATCATGTGCACTGGTGGACAACTCTGTCACCCTTGCGTAGCAAATTCTAGTTATTGTTGCACAAGTGTTGGCTATAGCATTTGAGTAGCAAATGTCTATTTTGTGGTTGCTCGTGCGGATCCAGGTGATAGAAAATGGCTAGGAACCATACCTACACCTCAAAACTTGTATGCCTTTCATCATATATCCTCATTTTTTATCAGGCGAGCTTACATCATTTGCGTAGCGAATATTTGCTACACAAGTGTTGTGTATGACTATTTATTAGTTAAGACAATAGATTGTGCACAACAAATATTTCATGTCACCTTGGTGAAACAACCCCTCACCAACATCAAATGTATGTTTAACACAACTTTAATGATGTAAACAAAACTTTGACATGGTTCCATACCCAAAAAGGACAAAAATTAAGGCTTCCTCACTCATATTTCTACAATTTCAGCAAGGATATTTAGCCTGTCCTTACCTTCTTAATCCAATTTCACTTGTAATCTTAAAGCCCTGTTTTATTTTCTCAATGACAGGTTCTGTCTCTTTAAATTTCCCACCTACTTGAACAGGGTTGCATTTCTCTTCAATTTTGACTGGGCATTGGAAAGGGTTGTAGCATTTTGTCTGGTTGGTATGCATTCTTTAAAGTGTTTCATGAATCTGTCATATGATATCCTCTTTTCTTCACTGAGCTTAATGATTTGATCTTGAGCTTCCCTCAACTTCTTATTAAGCCATCTTACATTCTTTTCTCCTTATGTGGGTGAAGTAGGAGGTCTCTCACTTCCTGCTTGCTTGCCCTGTGTGCGTGGACTATTATTCCTGGCTGAGGATCTTGTCAGAGGTGTTGTGGGCTTGGATACAACTGTAGTCTCATGGTTTTTCAAAATTCCTTTAGATGTTTCACTTTTAGGATTTTCCTTGTTTTCTGGTGCTTGTGCTTCAGGAGTCTTCTCTGGTAGCTTCCTTTTCAATTCCCTGTTCTCCTTGTAAAATTGGGCTATAACATGTTGAGATTTCTTGAGTTTTTGATGCATCTCTTTGACGTTTGAATATTTCTCCCCTGGTTTCACTTACTCCTCATCCATCTTCTGGGTTGCAACTTCAACAAACTATGTTTGAACTATGGGTATGGGAAGCCTCCTAGAAGATGACCCAGCGAGTGGTTTACTGGGAGCCTGTGTATCCTTGGGTTCATCAGTGAATTGTAGTTTTCTTCTTTTCTTCAAAACTAGCTAACTGGGTGATGGATTCTCAATCTCTTTCCTTTTCCCTTTTCAACAACACCTCCTCCTTTCATCCATGAACTATTAGATGCAGATATCTCAACAGACAAGGGGGTATCTCCTTTAGGATCCAGGGAAATGTTTGTTGAGGTCAAGAAGGAATCCCATTCCATTTTTAGCTTTCTAAGCTCTTAAACCACCAAGAGCTTCACCAAGGAAAAGTGGAACATGATACTCTTTAGCTGGTCAACCCTGGCTTGGACTTTGTCTGCCATTTTTCCCAGGCTTCTATATAGGTAGAAGGGTAAGTTTAGGGGGATTTTCCCTGGGAAATGCATAAGGAGCCTTATGTGGTATTGATATTCCCTGTCAAACCTACCCTCACAAGTAAAGTATCTCTGGATTACCCTCAAAATCTTCTCATAAGGTTCCAAAACATATTCCCTGGGGATGGTGGTGTTGATTTTTCAATAGACAAGGTTTAAGCATGAAGTTCATTCCATTTTAGAATTTTACTTAAACCATAAAAAAATTTGTTGCAA
>ML818531.1:63726-89515 GCA_009831015.1 Picea engelmannii | reverse complement strand
TGGGTTTTCTTCCCCTAGAGGGTTTCCTAGGATAAATGTTGTGTCTCTTGTGGATGTGTATTTCTCAGTGATCTTGTTCTTATTATGCTCTTATCTTATGAAATGCAAAGAACTATAATAATGGCATAAACATTAACAGTTTCATCCTTGTTATCTGAAGAGATGAGGTGGAAAAGGATGGAGGGTCATAGCACAGATGCTTTATTTGTAAGAGGTCATACCCAAGATAGGAATCCTAGTAAGTCTACAGGTAGATCTAAGTCTCTAAGAAAATCTTTGAGGAAATGCTGGAAGTGTGGTAAATCATGGCATTATAAGAAAGATTGCAAGTCTAAGAAGGTTGAAAAACCAAAGGGATCTGATAGTACCTCTTCCACAGAGACGAAAACCTCCATTGAAGAAGGAGGTGATGTTTACCTAGCATATACAGGTACACGTGCAAACCATGATGTATGGTTGATCGACTCAGGTGCGTCATACCACATGAATCCTCACAGGGAGTGGTTCTCTGAATATGAAAAATATGATGGTGGTGATGTATTCCTAGGAGATGACTCGACAAAAAAAATCATGGGACGTGGAAGGGTTAAGTTGCTACTAAAATATGGAATAATTAGAACACTGCCTCAGGTTATTCACATTCCAAAACTAGCCAGGAGCTTAATATATGTAAGCAAGTTGGATGATGCAGGAGTGAATACTGTGTTTGGAAAGAACACTTGCAAGATGGTATGAGGAGCAATGGTGTTGATGAGGAAAGTTCAGTGTGGAACTCTGTACAAGTTGTTGGGAAGAAATTATACTAATGGGTGCAACATTTCTGTTGTCCCTGAGAAGAGAAATGGAGGATACAAGATCAATACTATCCCAGAAAAGAAGACCGTGCTGTGGCATCAAAGACTGGGGAATATTGGAGAAAAGGGCCTTCAAACACTACACGGTAAAGGTATGGTTGAAGGTATGGCTAATTGCACTCTGGATTTAGATTCCTGTGAACATTGCATATATGGAAAACATAATCGAGTAAGATTCCCATTTGGTGCTACAAGAGAAAAGGGGATCTTAGAGTTGATACACAATGATGTGTTTAGACCTGTGCCTGTTCCATCACTAGGTAAGTCTGTGTATTATGTTTCATTCATAGATTATTTCTCAAGGAACACATGGATTTATTTTCTTAGAAAGAAATCTAAGGTATTTGATAAATTTAAAGAGTTTAAGGCTCTGGTAGAAAATCAGACAGAGAAGAAAATAAAGGTATTGAGAACAGATAATGGTGGAGAATTATGCAGAAATGAATTTGAAGAATTCTGTAATAAGTGTGGTATAGCAAGGCAGAAGACTACTCCATACACTCCTTAGCAGAATGGATTTGCAGAAAGGATGAACATGACACTGATGGAAAAAGCAAGGAGCATGGTCAACGGTGCCGAGTTAGGACAAGAATTCTAGGAAGAGGCAGTGGGTACAACATGTTACCTGGTCAATCGATCACCTTCATCAGTGTTGGATGATAAAACTCCACATGAGGTATGGTTTGGAAAGAAACCCTCTCTTCAACATCTTAGAGTGTTTGGTTGTGATGCTTATGTACATCTTCCAAAGGAAAATAGGAGTAACCTGGATAAAAAGGCTAAAAAGTGTATCTTTATTGGTTTTAAAGATGGTGTGAAAGGTTATAAGCTTGGAACCCAGAAACCAAGAAGACTGTTTACAGTCGAGATGTTGTTTTTAGAGAGGTAAAAGATGTGTCCAAACATGAATTCCTACCAATGTAAGACAAACCTGAGAAAATAGAGATTGAGTTGGATGATGCAAAATATGAATCATTTGAAGAAGAGGAAGCCGAAGAAGAAGAAGAAGAAGAAGAAGAAGAAGAATCTCATACCCGAGTATTGAGGAGATCAGTCGGAGATGAAAGGAAACCAAAAAGGTATAGTCCACCTGATTTCCATTCCAATTTTTCTTTATCTATTATTGATGATGATCCCAGAACTGTCAGGGAAGTAATGAATTCAGAGGATAGTAATCTCTGGAAGAAGGCCATGGTTGAAGAAATGGATACCTTGGATAAGAATGAGGCATGGGATATAGTTGAGTTTCTAGTTGGAAGAAAGTATGTTGGTAGAAAATTGTTGTTTAAGAACACGTTTAATGCATAAGGTAAAGTGGAGAAATACAAAGCTCAGTTAGTAACAAAAGGTTATTCCCAGGTAGAGGGAATTGACTTTGGTGAGATTTTTTCTCCTGTTTCTAAGTTAACTTCTATTAAATTTATTTTATCTATTGCTGCTTCTTTTGATCTTGAAGTGGAACAGATGGATGTGAAGACAAAATTCCTACATGGGGATCTGGAAGAAGAAATCTACATGAAGCAACCAGAAGGCTTTGTAGTGAAGGGAAAGAAAGAGCTGGTCTGTAAGCTAAATAAGTCATTATATGGTTTGAAGCAATCACCTAGGATGTGGTACCAAAAGTTTGACACATACATCCTTGGATTGGGATTTGTAAGAAGCAGGGCTGATCACTGTGTATATTCCAAGCAGGTTGGTAATCACTTCATTTATGTAGTGTTGTATGTTGATGACATGTTGTTGGTAGGAAATAACATGGATGTTATCAAGGAGGTGAAATCACAGCTATCCTCCAAATTTTACATGAAGGATCTTGGTGCCGCTAACTTCATTCTGGGAATGAAGATTAAAAGAGATCATGCAAACAAGAAACTCTAGTTGAATCAGGGAAAATATGTCGAGACAATATTGCAATGGTTTAATATGCATGGAATTAAACCAGTCAAGGTTCCTATTCCTATAGGTGTAAAGTTATTTGCAGATTAGTGTCCCAAGACACATGAAGAAGAAGAGGACATGTCCCATGTTCCGTATGCCAGTGCAGTTGGCAGTTTGATGTATGCAATGATCTGTACTAGACCGGACATTACACATGTAGTGGGAGTTTTGAGCAGGTATATGTCAAAACCAAGGAAGGAGAATTGGACAACAGTAAAGAGGGTCTTCAGGTATCTTCATGGCACTACTAGTTATGGATTGTGCTACCAAGGAAGACCAAGATTGGACAGAGTGGTGGACATACATGGCTTTGTTGATGCAGACTGGGCTGGAGATCTGGATCGTAGAAGATCTACAAGTGGGTATGTGTTTAACCTATTTGGAGGAGCAATCATTTGGATGAGCAAAAGACAGGCTGTAGTGGCACTCTCAACTACAGAAGCTAAATACATGGCGACCACTCATGCAAGAAAGGAAGTAGTATGGTTACAAATATTGTGTTCAAGTATTGGGTTGGTACAACAAGCAATGAGACTAGATTGTGACAGTCAGAGTGCAATCTTCCTGGCAAAGAACCCAACTTATCATTTGAAGACAAAGCATATTGATGTTCAATATCACTTTGTGAGAGACATGGTTGAGGAAAAGAAGGTGTTGCTGGAAAAGGTTGACACTTTGAAGAATGTTGCAGATTCGTTGACAAATTTTGTGAGAACAGAAAATTTCTCCTGGTGTAGAGTAACAATGGGCATTTCTTCCCTGGATTGTTGACTATATAATCCCCTGGACCCCTAGATACAAAGAAAACAACAAGTGGGAGAATGTTGGGTATGTGTTATATTCTTGGCATGTGTGTGTGTGGGCATGTCAGATTTGACAAATGCGTCTGGCGATCCCTCTAGAATATCTCTTTGTGTCATGTGCGCTGGGCTCTTTCCTAGGGGGTCCCAAGGCCCCCCCCCTGGTTACGTGCAGTGTTAGGGGCAGGGCCCCAAAATTGTTTTTTTGGCGGTTTGCTATTTTTAGTGGTTTTCTAAATTAATCCCGGATTAAGGGATTAAGGTTTTGGTATCTATGGAATACCCAAAAACATTGTATATATTGTATGGTGAATGGTGAAAGTCAATATAATGAATATAAGAAAGGTTTTCCCGGTTGAGGGTTTCTGGTATAAAATATCTGTGTACTCTGTGTATGAGTCATTGACTAAATTCTGTTTTGTTTAAGAATCTATATGCATTGCTTTACTTCACAGGTTTAAAACTTACAATCGTCAGCCTGCATCCATCAACGAAACATGTCAATGATCCATAAACAACATCATATTATACCTAGTCATATGTCACATACACAATAACATAAATACTCAAACCATATACAGTCCACTCCCTAACTCAATCCAGAGTCCAAGGAGGTCCATCGATGCTATCAACATCCTCAATCTTTCAAGAATCCTACACAATCAGGAGAAACCAATCAATAACACTTGTCTATACATAAATAACATAACATAACATCATAATCCACAATCTTACCATCAGAATCCATAAGCGAATAAGACAATCATATAATGAACCAGATCACTTGCACACAAGTGTCCTCAAAGAATAAGTCACACTAGGTGCATGCAAGAGCAAGATGTTACATACACCCCCACTTTTTTAAAACTTCCTCCTGAAGTTTCATAGTATACAAGTGGAGAAATAAAGTATCTGATGATATCTAAATGTCTAGCTATAAAAATAAAATGGAAACTAATGATGCATCTCATATGCGTCCTCCCAGGTAGCCAAGTGTGGACTATAATTGTCCAACTAGACCTTGACCTGATCGTCTGTTTGATGTCGTAGTAGTCGAATGTGATGGTATAGAACGCAGATTATCTCCACCACAAGCACACCCTCATCTGATACCTGCAAAGAACTCATGTCAATCACATGTGTAGGATCACTAACATAATGTCTCAAGAAAGATACATGAAAAACATTGTGCATACGCCTCAAAGAATCAGGCAATGCTAGTCGATAGGCCACAAGACCCTTCCTTTCCACAACCTCGAAAGGTCCCACGAACCTAGGAGAGAGTTTATCACCTTTTCCAAACTTGATCGAACTCTTGTGTGGTTTCACCTGCAAGAAGACTCGATCACCAACTTCATAACTATGACCAGTGCGATGCGCATCGACATAACTCTTCTGTCGATCTTGCGCTTCCTTGATCCTTTGTCTTATCATTTGCATTTTCTCTTCCATTTCTTGAATCACTTCTAGTCCTACGAGGACCCTATCCTCAAGCCAATCCCAACTCAAAGGCGTTCGACAAGGTTGCCCGTAAAGAAACTCAAACGACACCATCTTAATGGTGCTTTGGCAGCTGTTGTTGTATGCAAACTCTACCAGTGAAAAGAGATCTTCCCAATTCTTTTGTTGGTCCATCACGTACATACACAAAATATCTTCCAAGATTTGGTTTTTTATTTATGTCTTCCTGTCTATATTCGAGTGATATGTGGTACTAAAGTTAAGTTGGGTTCCCAAGGCCTCTTGGAAACTAGTCCAAAATCGTCCTCTAAACACCGATCCTCGATCAGATATGATCCTCTTAGGCACACCATGCAGTCTCAGTATTTCGCTGATAAAAATTCTAGCTATGTCTGGCGCTTGATACGTCGTACACACAGGGATAAAATGTGCATGGTGTGCCTTCGTCAGAGTGTCAAATACCACGAAAATCGAGTCGTGCCTCCTTGTTGTCAACAACAATCCAACAATAAATTCCATCGAAATGACCTCCCATTTCGATTTAGGAATAGCGTGTGGCTGTAGTAATCCTGCCGGATGTCTATGTTCAGCCTTCACTTGCTGACATTATAGACATATCGCCACATAGTTGACTATGTTTGCCTTCATTCCTTTCCAAAAGAATAAGGGTTTAAGTTCTTCCCTCATCTTCGTGACTCCTAGATTAGACATGCACACAACTCCATGATATTCATTTAAGATCAAACTTCTCAATTTGTCTTTGGGAGGTACTTAAATCTGGTTATTATATCTCATTAATCCATCGTTGACCACAATAAATCACTCAAATTTTGGTACCAACATGGTGTCTTGTCCGATAAATTCCTTAACCTCTTTATACTATTCATCGTCGCACTATAAAGTTAGAATATTTTCACGTAGATTCGTCTGAAGAGGTATCACTGAAAATATGTGTGGTCTTCGACTCAAAGAATCAACCATTGTTCCTTTTATGTAGGTAATCTTGAAATCGTACTTGTTAAGAATCTTCGACCAACGCCTTTGTCGCGTGTTCAAGTCACTTTGCGTAAACATGTGCTGCAAACCACAATGGTTTGTTTTCAGCTCAAATTTCTATCCAATCAGGTAGTTTCTCCACACTCTGAGGGCTTAAACAATGGCTAATAACTCCAAGTCATGCATCATGTAGTTACCCTCATGCTTTCTTAACTTCCTTGAGATGTAAGCGATCACTCAACCGTCTTGCATCAAGACTCAACCTAAGCCTTCCTTGGATGCGTCTTTGCATACCAAGAATTCTTTGTCCATGTCAGGGACCTTTAGTATCAACATTGTCGTCAACAGCTCCTTGAGCCTTCAAAATGCTTCTGTGCATTTCTTAGTCCATACAAAATTATTATTTTTCTTTTGCAATTTCGTATTCGGATTTGCTATCTTCAAAAAAACCTCGACGAACCGTTGATAATATCCCATTAAACCCATGAAGCTACATACTTCTAGGATGTTCATTGATGGAGGACATTCCATAATAGCCTCTACCTTCACTGGATCCACTGCCATACCTTCACCGGAGATAACATGCCCTAAATAATGAATCCTCGATTGATAAAAAGATCGTTTCGACAATTTTCCATAAAATTTGTTCTCTCGTAAACATTGTAGTACCAAGCGCAGATGTTTGTCATGATATTCCATCATCCGAGAATATATCAAAATATCATCAATGAATACTTGAAAAAAATTGTCCAAGTATTCGTGGAACACCCCATTCATCAAGATTATGAATACCCCTGGGGCGTTTGTCAGTCCAAACAGTAATATGGTAGACTCGTAATGTCCAAACCTCGTCTTAAATGCGGTCTTAGGAATGTCTTCCTCTTTGATCTGTAACAAGTGATACCCTGATCTCAAGTTGATCTTCGAAAACACCATTGCGCCTTTCATCTGATCAAACAGATCATCTATTCTTGGAAACAGATACTGGTTCTTGATCCTTTCCTTGTTCAATTGATGGTAGTCAATGCAGAGTCTCCACGACCCATCCTTCTTCTGTATGAAACTAATAGGTGCACATCAAGGTGACACACTTGGACATATAAGTCCTAGGTCCAACAAATCCTTCAGTTTCATTTTCAACTCTTGTAACTCAGGGGTCGACATCTGATACGACATTCTTGCTATCAATTTATTCCCAGGTTTTAGGTCAATGGTAAATTCCAATTCCCTCTCAAGCAGAAACCCTGGTAAATCCTCTGGGAAGACGTCCGCAAATTCTCGTACTACCGGAAGGTTTTCTAGTCCTTCCACCATGCCCTTTTCGTTCAACGAAAGGATCACATATAACTTGCATCCCTTGTGCATGCTCTTCTGTAGCTGTAGGAAAGAGATGAACCTCATGGAAACTACCTGTTTCTTCCTACAATCACTCATCTCTGTCCCTCATTATCAACCTAACTCAACCATTTCATCTTACAGTTGAGTATCGCCTCATGCGATTCCAACCATTCCATACCGATCATGACATCATAAGATCCAAATATTGTGACATACAGGTTGGAATTTGTGACAAAATCTCCCACGTTAAGGATACAACCTATAACCTTTCCTTCAACCTTCTGCTTGGCTCCATAAGCCATTTCCATGAATCTAAACTCGTCTTGGTCGGCTGCCTTTACCATAATTATTTTTAGCGTTGCAATATAAATAAAGCTCTCTGTAGCACCTGGATCTATCAAAATACTAAAGGTCTAGTCAATGATGGTACCTTACGTATTGAGAACAATAGATTGGTGCTCGACCTGGTAGTTTTTCACCGCTGCATGAATCTGATGGGCCTTGCCCAAATCTCCTACTGTGGTGGGTCCAACTGATCCAGTTGCTCTAGCCCTGTCAACTGGGAAGTCACGTTGGTAATGTGGCTCTCCACATGTCCAACACCTAGTCTTCGGTCCAATACTCCTCGTCCCCGAAGTAGAAGTTGATGGACCACCAACCTATAACCCTGGTTTTTTTTGTTGAACATGCCTGAACTGCTGTTGCTGCGGTTGACACTACTGTTGGTGCTGTGGTCCTCTGTAGGGAGTCCGTTGCTGAGGCACCATTCACCATGGTGCCATGAACATGGAACCTCTCATAGTGATAGATTTTATTCGGAGTTAGAATCTACGTTTGACTCAGAATATTTCAGCTCGACCACTATTGACTGCTTGGAGTGACACATTCTTCAGTGTTGTGCCAAGGGATTTTATGGTATTCACACCGTTTTCCCATGTCCTTCTTCAAATTTTTATTACCCTTCTTGTGTTGCGGCTTGGAATGGTTTTCCTGAGAGTCGCCATCTTTGCTCTATCCCTTGTTTTGTGGGTTGTTGCCACTTTTTCCCTACTTCGGTTGTGAGGAGTTTGCAGATCCAAACTATCTCTGCTTAAATTTACGCTCGATCTTGACAATATATCTATAAGCCGTACCCAATGATGCGATATCCAGAAACTCCATTTATTTTTAAATGTATATGTGCAGACAACCATGGTATTTGAGCACCAGATGTCGCTTAGAGTCTTTGATACCCAATTTGGTGTGCAGGGTATGGAAAATATTGGTGAAATCTGGTACTGTTTGGTCCCTTTCCTGACGCAGGGTGTTCCATCTTGTGTATTGGTCCTCGTAGCTTCCAACATGGTAGTACTATTCTTTAATGGAATCCCTGAAGGAATCCCATGTGGGGGTGACCCAAATATTGCATATTCCTCTATGACCCTTTGCTCATAGTAAGTATCCCACTAGTCCTTAGCATGGGGGATGAATTTGAGGATTGAAAAAGTAATCTTTTCCTTATCGAAAAAATTGTCGATCAAAAAATACCATTGGACCAGATTCAACCATTTATTTACAACATCCGCATCTATCAGTCCTTCAAATAATGGAATATCAAAATTTTCATGTATCTTGAAGGGGGTTGCATGTCCGCTTGATGAAGAGGCGTCTCTTGTGGGCAACCGCCAAAGGATCTATGTAAATTTGTCCATCATTTCATTCCTTTGTCGCGCAAGGGCTTCCTTGAGAAATTTTTTAAAAGGATCTCTTGCTCCATCATCTTTATTTTCATCCCCCACGGGTTTCTGTCGGGCTCAGCACAAAAGATACCGCAAAGGCTTGATTGGTTCAAGTCCCAACTTCTTGTACCCAGATCTTGTCAGGGACATGCATCAAGAAAAATAAACGAAGAGAAGACTTCTCTGATACCACTGATCCGGATTTATGAGCGGAAAAAAGTGAATAAAAGACTGAATATAATAACACAAAGATACATAGAACAATAACAAATATCCAATGAACAATAAATTCTATTCAATAAATAAAATAGGTTGAAACTGTAAAACTAAAGAACTGAAAACAACTTGTTCGAATGGTGGTGGCTATCTCTGAGAAGAGATGTGGCTACTATGCGCATCCGTCTGAGAAAAATAATTAAAATGAGGCTCCAGAGGCATTTTTAACATTACTCATGAATTCCAAAACCCTAAACATCCAAAAACCTAATCCCGGGAGATGAAACACCAAAAGTTATGTGGGCCCCAATGGGTAAGTTGGTACCTCAACTTCCCAGGGTCGTAACTTTTGCATACGACCTTTGTTTTAGGTGCGTGATAGGCCATTGGAAAGGTATTTTTGAGAACTACACATTATGCTATGAAACTCCAACTCTAGCTATAGTTTGACTATGACAAGCCAAAAAAACACAGTTTAGGGCCCGAAAACGACCCCATAAGTACATAAAGATGTATTGACATGAAAACTTCCAAACTGATCCAGTTTGATTAGGCGGGCGGCCTCCAATCTTCACCTGGAAACTGTGTAGGGCTTCAGACAACCTTTAAAGTGTAGAACCCACAATTAAAGAATAATTAAAGAAGAATGTGTTGAACTAAAACTGTCAAAAGGATCCAGTTAGAATAGGTGGGTGACCACCAATATCCACCCGGATCAACCCCCCTTGCACATTTTTAATCAAGAAGAAAGAACAATAGATGGTGAATCAATTGGAGTAGGAGAAAGAGTGGAAGAATATAGAAGAGAAGAGACGAGTGAAGAAGAAGGTTAAGTCAATGCTACCTCACAAAGAGGAGAATCAATAGCATGGAGTTTGATAACCAATAGTCAGATTGGAGGAGTTGGTTTGAGAATGATGATGGAAAATCATGATATGACCTTGAGGATACCCATGTTCTAATAAACGGGTAAACATGATGTAGACAAACATTGGTTCATGTGTGGAGCAATATATTCTATGAAGAGGATCATAGAAGAAGCAACAAAGATTGCGCAGTTGGAAACCACGTTCAGGGATAGAGCCTTGATGTAGTACATGAAGTACAAGGCCACTGCAACAACGAGACATATAAGGCATTTGACGAATATCAAGAGGGATTTGCTAAAGAAATTTCAAAATCCCATGTTCGAGTCTCAGTGTATTTATGAGATCAAGGAGAGTAAGCAACACCAAGGAGAAACCGTGTAGGACTATGACCAACGGTTTAATTTTTTTTTGGATAGGCTAACATTCCATATTCATGACTTGTAGCACAAAGAGTGGTTTATAATGGGGTTACTTCCCCATATCGAAGTTCTGCTCACCCAACAAAAGGTGATGACTCAAACAGAGGTGGTAGAAATTACACTGTGCCTAGAAGCTACACTAGGAGGGGCAGAGACATCGAGGGGATTGGTGCAGGTGCAGTCGCAATTGGACAACCTGATGATGCAGTTGCAAGATATAGCGAAGACAAAAGTCGAGCATGAGCGCGTATGGTGTACCACATGTCGCACTGAGTGGCATTGCAGGGATGAGTGCCATGTACTTTTGAATTATGTTGCAATGTGTGCACTGAGTCCATTCCCAACTGGACAAACAAAATGGTGCAAGATATGACAATAGTGGGGCCATGTACCACCCCACTGCCAAACTTTGCAGAAGTACCCAAAGACACTTTATACTCCATTCTGTGAGTTTTGTAAATCTGTGGGACATGGTGTTAATAACTGTCAGTCACTCCAGCTGATGCAGGACAATACCCGTGATGCATTCCAGGTACAAGAAGAAAATAAGGGTGGTGAGTGTGGTTGTGCTGAGAGTGAAAGATACTAAGGGGGTCCAAGCGGTGGATATTGGCATGGTCATGACTGAGGATATGGCAGAGGGGGAAGGTAGACCCCACACTTGTTTCAATTGTGGATAAATTGGTCATGTATAATGGTTTTGTACTAAACCACATGTGATTTCTACATACTGCTACAAGGACTATCCCGACTTAGTGAAGAAGTGGGAATAAAAGAAGACACATTGAAATATAGTGCATCTGAATCCGCAAATAAATAAGAATAAATATGAGGTAGTCGATGTATGAGTGGTAACCTGAGGCAGAGAAAAAACAAGAAGGGTATTTGAGCAGGCTGAGAGCTCAGGTCAGAAGTTGGAGGGGAAGATCACGAAGGAAACATAGCCCCATCATAAGTTCAATGTTACTCAACAAAAGTAGTTTATGTGCGATGTGCAGAGAGATATTGAAGAAGAAAGAGTGCACGAAGAGTTGCAGTGCACAACAAAAATATCACTCAAGGAGGCTCAAATCCATGATGAAGTGCAGTGTGTGACACAAAGGTCACTAGAGGAGGCATGAATGAGGGAAGAAGTGCTACGGGTGACACAAAGGTCACTAGAAAAGGCTCATTCCCAGGAGGAGCTACAACACACAACAAAATGATCATTTGAGGAAGCCTGTATGTGTGAGGAGTTGTAGCGTACCATGTAGAGGTCGATGGAAGAAGTGCACAGGAAGGAAGAATTATGATCCACTGAGAAAAGGGAAATGGAGGAGAATCCACTAGAGTATTTTAAGCGTGCAACACACTAAGAGGCATTGCGTGACTTGGGTCGTGAGACAGACACAAAAGATCAAGCAAGTAATTTCTAACATTGTTGTTTGATATTGCTCGGTGATTCTGATGTTGTGAAGAAGTTGACACAAATGTTAGTCACTTGTATGGGGACGGAGTTGACTGAGAGGACTATATCATATCCCCTAATAGAAAGAGAGGTATGCCATGTTAGCAAGAAAATATGCACTGCCAGAGAGTTCAAAATGACAGTTGATCTTGGAGGCTATGACATGGATGGAGTCATGTTGGATCTAGGTTTCGACGTGAAATTTTTTCCAAAGAAATTATGGGAGTTGATGGGGAAGATGACTTTGGTTTGGTCACCTATTCAGTTGTGGTTGGAAAATTAGTACAATATCTATCCGACGGGGTGATTGGAGAAAGTAGAGGTAAGTATAGAAGGGGTGAAGACAAAGGTTGGCTTTGACGTCATAGAGATTATGGATGACTCTGACCCATACCCTGGACTGCTTGGCATTGACTGGGCCTTTGATAATAATGCAGTGATAAATTTGAAGAAAAGACACATGTCATTTGAGACATACACCCTGTGCATAATCACACCTCTAGATCTGAATGAAGGAGACATATACAATGAGCCAGTGGATGAGGATGAGAGAATATCGGTTATTGAAAACATATATAAAATCACTGGGCCCATGGAGGATTACATCAATCCCACCGTAGATGGAGAGTTAAGTTGCCAGAGCATCAAATCTTATGACACTGATTCTGAATATGCCATGGAAAGGTGGTAGCCGAAGATTTATGAAGTTTCAACAAGAAGGTGCACGCATATCTCCGCATAAGTGCACAAGGAATAATTTGGATTCTATCGATACGATGGATCAGACTTGACAGACACATTTATTTATTGGATACAACACATTCCCTAACATCACAGGGTCCATGCCCTTGATATTGTTCTCATAGGAATTCCTACCCGATGGTGGGCCCTGCATCGAGAAGCTTATCGTGAATGGGAAATAGTCGAAGCATCCATGCATGAAATATTACAACTAGATGTGGACATTCATCGATACATCTACTCACATGAACAAAGATGGATAGATAAGTGACGATGCGACGTGCACAACTGATATATGAATGTTTGACACATGCTACCAAATAAGCACCCTATATCCCCAGTTCCCTGATTCTTCACTCGAAAGGAAAAAAGACCTCCTATGTGGGGAATATACATGGATACTCAATCAAAACATCACAAAGATATGTTCCCTATGCTACTCTCCCCAACCCCATTGTGAAAAAATATGAGTTGGGAATAATTGTAGAGGAACTAGTTAATCAATGGATATTACCAGAACCTATTGAGCCTAGTGCCATACCTCCTTGGCAGAAGCTGACCAATTACGCTCGAAGAAGAAAACACTGCAACCCACCAGTGGTCACTGCCTCCAACTAAGCCATAATTGAAATAATGTTGGGGTGCATAGGAACTTATGCGCTGCCTCGAAGAATAAAAATCGTCGTTGGATTACTAAGAGGGGGGGATACCAAGGAGGTCTGGGAGGTGGATATGGGTGCGGTCACGATCGAGGTTATGTCAAAGGGGGAGGTGGATCCCACACTTGTTCCAATTGTGGAGAAATTGGTCACGTGTAATGGTTTTGTACTAAACCATATGTGCTTTGTGCTCACTGCTAGAGTCTCGAACATGTCATAGAGGACTATCCCGACTTAGTTAATAAGTGGGAATAAAACAAGACGAATTGCAATATGGTGCATGCAGAGCCACACAAAAATAAGAAGAAATATGAGGTAGCCGATGTCCAGGTGGTAACCTGAGGATGAGAAAAAACAAGAAGGGACTTTGAGCAGAATGAGAGCTCAGGTCATAAGTTGGAGGGGAAGATAAGGAAGGAAACATATCCCCCTCCTAAGTTCGATGTTTCTCAGGAAAACCAATTTCTGTGCAACACATATAGATATGTTGAAGAAGAAAGAATGTGTGAAGAGTTGTAGTGCACAACAAAAATATCACTCGAGCAAGCTCAAATTCGTGAAGAAGTGTAGTGTGCGACACAAAGGTCATTGGAGGAGGCATGGATGGGGGAAGAAGTGAAACAACTGATACAAAGGTCGCTATAAGAGGCTCACGCTCGGGAGGAGCTACAATGCGCAATGCAACGATTGTTGGAGGAAGCTCGTATGTGTGAGCAGTTTCAACGCACCACGTAGAGGTCGATGGAAGAGGTGCGATGTGATGAAAAAAGGGAAATGGAGGAACATCCATTGGAGGAGTTGAAGTCTGCAACGTGCGAAGAGGCATTGCGTGACTTGGGTCATGAGTAACACGAAAAATATCAAGCAAGTAATTTCCTACATTGTTGTTTGAGATTGCTCAGTGATTCTGATGTTGCGAAGAAGTTGACACAGATGTTAGTCACTTGTATGGGGAAGGAGCTGATAGAGCGAACTATATAATCTCCCCTAACAAAAAGAGAGGTGTTCCATGTTAGGAAGAAAAAATGCACTAACATAGAGTTCAAAATGACAGTTGATCTTGGAGGCTATGACATGGATGGAGTCATGTTGTATCTAGGTTCTGACGTGAACATTTTTCCAAAGAAATTATGGGAGTTGATGGGGAAGATGAGTCCGATTTGCTAACCTATTCAGTTGTGGTTGGAAAATTAGTACAATATCTATCCGATGAGGCGATTGGAGAAAGTAGAGGTAAATATAGAAGGGGTGAAGACAAAGGTTGACTTTGAGGTCATATAGATTATGGATGACTCTGAATTATACCTTACACTGCTTGGCATTGACTGAGACTTCGATAATGCAATGATAAATTTGAAGAAAAGACATATGTCATTCAAGATAGACACCCTATGCGTAATAACACCTCTATATCCGAAGGAAGAAGACATATACAATGAGCCAATGGATGAGGATGAGTGAAACTCCGTTATTGAAAACATCTATAAAATCACTGGGTCCAGGGAGGATTACATCAATCCCACTGAAAATGGAGAGTTAAGTTGGATCAACATCAAATATTATGACACTGATTGTGAAGATGCCATGGAAAGGTGTCAGATGAAGCTATATGAAGTGTCAAAATTAAGGTGTGCGCATATCTTCGTAGAAGTGCACGAGGAAGAAATTGGATCCTATCGAAACGATGGATCAGACCCGATGGACACATTCATTTCCTAGATACAACACATTTATGAACATCACAAGGTTCACACCCACACTATCCTCATAGGAATTCCTATGTGATGGTGGGTTGTGCATCAGGAACCTTATCGTGAATGGGAAATAGTTGAAGCATCCATGCGGGAAAGATTACGACCAAATGTAGATATTCGTCGATACATCTACCCATGTGAAAAGAGATAGATAGATAAAAAACGATGCGATATGCACAACTGGTATATCAATGTTTGACGCGTGCTGCCAAAGA
Organism: Picea engelmannii; assembly: GCA_009831015.1. Classification (NCBI taxonomy): domain Eukaryota; kingdom Viridiplantae; phylum Streptophyta; class Pinopsida; order Pinales; family Pinaceae; genus Picea; species Picea engelmannii. The sequence goes on along the minus strand of ML818531.1, from coordinate 74,090 downwards.
AACACCCTATATCCCTGGTTCCCCAATTATTCATTGGAAAGGAAAAATGACCACCTACGTGGGGAATGGACATGAATACTCAATCAATACCTCACAAAGAGATGTTCCCTATGCTACTATTCCCCAACCCCATTGAGTAAACATATGACTTGGGCATCACTATAGAGGAACTAGGTAATCAATGGATCTTACTAGAACCGGTTGAGCCTAGTCCCGTACCTCCTTGGTGGTGTTAAATTATGAGCTTGATTTCTTATGTAGATTAATTCTTTTATTTTCTTCAATACTTTGATTCCAGCTTAATACACTTCAACAATTCCAAATCATAATTGTATAGCAATAATTATGTAGATAAGTAAACATGCATATCAACAACACATATACCCTGGGGAAACCCTGTACAGGGAGAAAACCCCCATCAAACAATATTCCTTTATTGCATTAATAATGTAAGATCTCTTACAAATTTTCACCATGAATGTTCTTCTCTCAAAGATCTTTCCAAGATGACTCTGAACTGACAAAGAATTACAAGACCTTGCTGAAATACACCTTTGATATGCTGCCTCTTTATCACTGATGTGCTCCTCTATTGCTTCACCCTCAACCTGCATATGAAAATTGTGTTTCAAAACTGTGTTGCAGAACTGTGTTGAAGAGAGGGTTCGAACTCTTCTTATATAGGCTGAAGAGGGGAAGAGGGGAAGCTCGAAATAGTAATCTGATTGCATGCATTAAACATAACTCACCTTCATGCTTTAGTACGTTGTACTAGAATGTCTATGCTCACAGAGGTTGTACGTTCCCCCATACTTTTGCATTAGACTCACATAGCATATCATTTGTCCTGACTTTTGGTTTTACTCACAGAGGTTGTACGTTGCCCTTGGCTTTTGTCAATACCTCACAAGACTGTTTGATTCTCCAAATCTCCCTGGCTAGCCTTAGGGTGGCCCATATGGCCTCTCATTGGAGAATGACTATCGATGCCACCAAATTTAACACTCCTTGTCAGCAAGGGAGTCATTCTCAGTGACACCAAGCTTTCCTCTCAGCTGCACAAACTATCTCGAGGCTAGAGGCTTGGTCATGATATCAACTACCTGTTCTCTCGTGGCTATGAACTGTAACTTTACATATTTTCTCTAGACCAAGTCTTGAATGTAGTGGCACCTCATGTCAATATGTTTTGACCTGTCATGAAATACCAGGTTCTCTATCAATTTTATGCAACTTTGATTATCACAGTGAACCACTGTTGTCTCGAGCTTGTCACTAAACAACCCAAAAACCAATTTTCTGAGCCATACTGCTTCTTTGCTAGCATCACTTGCTGCAATGTACTCAACCTCTGCTGTACTCTGTGCAATGGATCCCTGCTTCCATCTTGACCAAGAGATCATAGCGGATCCTAAGCTAAACTAGTATCCAGAAGTACTCTTCTGATCCACTGGGCTTCCTACCCAGTCAACATATGCATACCCATGCAGAAATAAACGACCACTAGATGTATATCTCAAACCATAAGTAATGGTCCCTCTGAGATATCTCAAGATGTGTTTTGCTTCCACCCAGTGTCTCTATCTCGGTTTAGTCATGAATTGACTCATTGCAATCACTGCATAACATATATCTGGCCTAGTGTGGATCATGTACATCAATGATCCAATTAACTACCTATACATGGTGAGATCCACCAAATCTGAACCTGTATCAGAATCATGCAGCTTCCTCAGGTTGGTAACCATCGAAGTAGACATGGATTTGCAATCCATCATACCAAACCTCTTTAGTACATCCACTATGTATTTTCCTTGTGCCAGAAATATCTCGCCTTGTCTTTGCCACACTTCCAATCCTAGGAAGTAATACATCAAGCCTAAGTATTTCATCTCGAATTCTAAGGTTAGCTCCCTCTTACACCAGGCTATTATCCCTTCATCTCCTGTTAGAAATAGATCATCAACATACATGATTAGTATAACAGGTTGGTTACCTCTTACCTTGAAGTATAGATTTGCATCAGCATCACTTTTCTGAAAGCCCATGCTTTTAATAAATCCATCAATCCTATCATATCAAACTCTGGGAGCCTGCTTAAGACCATACAAGGCCTTAGCTTGCATACATGAGTGCCTTTGTTATGCAATATAAAACCATATAGTTGTTCCACAAAGTCCTCTTGTTCAATCTTTCCATTCAAGAGTGTTGTTTTCACATCCATCTGATGTAGCTTCCAACCAATTACGGAAGCTAAAGAAATAATAGCTCGAATGGAGGTATACCTGGCTACAAGAGAAAAAGTCTCTTCGTATATGATTCCTTCTTTTTGAGTGAAGCCTCTGGCTACAAATATTGCTTTGAAATTTTCCACTCTTCCATCAGCTGCATGTTTGATCTTATAGATCCATTTGGAAGAAACCACTGATTTTTCTTTTGGTCTTGGCACAATGTCCCAAACATTATTCTTTATCATAGACATGTATTCCTCAATCATGGCATCCTTCCATACTTGTAATTTATCTTCTTCTTCAAATGAAGAAGGTTCGACATCACTAATGCTGCTCATCAGTGCAACATAGCCTCCAAACCTATGAGGCCTCTTCCTTTCCCTGGAAGTTCCTTTGGGAGCAACTATCCTTTCTGCTTCCTGCACTATTTCTTTAAGCCACCCTGGCTTCCTTTTGGCTGGAGGTTCTTCAAGATTTATTTCTAACACTTCAACAGGTTCCAGGGTCTCATTACTTGGCCCTTCATGAGGTTCCTCCCTCTGATCATTTGACTCTTCATTTTCAGAGGAGCGTGAAGCTGGCTAATTTGCTTCTGAATCCTACTGAAGCTCTCTAGATTTATTAAATGCGGCTTCCTCATGGAAAGTCACAACTTTTATTACCTATATTTGCCTCTAACCTGGTACATAAATCTTGTAAGCCTTGGAGTTCTCACTGTACCCCACAAACACCCCTTTCTTTCCTGAGGGTTCCATCTTTGTCCTCTTTTTCTTAGGGACATGAATATACACAGGAAATCCAAATATCCTTAGATGCTCTACTTCAGGTTTGATCCCTAAGAATACTTCTTCAGGAGTCTTTTCCTTCAAAATAACACGTGGACACTTGTTTTGAATATAAATGGCAGTGGAGGTAGCTTCTGCCCATAAAGAATTTGGCAGATCCTGGTCAAACATCATTGCTTTTGCTGCCTCACAAATAGTCCTATTTTTCCTCTCAACAACACCATTTTGCTGAGGGTTATATGGCACGATCAACTATCTGTTGATTCCTGCTGACTTGCAGAAATCCTCAAACTGAAGAGATTCAAAATCTCCTCCATTGTATGTTCTAAGGATTCTGATGTGTTTCCCTGTCTGTTTTTCAATAAAGGATTTATACTCTTTGAATTTATCAAATGTGTCACTTTTAGCTTTAAGAAAATATATCCAACATTTTATTGAGTAATCATCAATAAAAATGACATAATACAAACAACCACTGAGTGAGGGAGATGACATGGGGCCACATACATCAGAATGAACTAGATCTAAGATGCCCTGAGCTATGTTGTCACTACTAGGAAATGCTTTTTTTATAGTTTTACCTATCATGCATCCTTTACAAATTTCATTTTTACTAAGAGAAATAGAGGGCATGCCACATACCATGTTCTGTAGATCTGGAAGAGCTTTGTAATGAATATGTCCAAGTCTTCTGTGCCACAACTCGCTAGAGCTAGTTGCATCATGAGCCAATGCATGAACTGATTGTCCTGACATGACGTACGGTCCTCCACTGTGAGTTCCAATGGGTTCTGTTGTACTTAAGTGGCTACCTTTAGCCCATAGTAGTGCCTTCCTGTCCTTGAAGATCACCTAATATCCCTTGTCCTCAAGGGTTTCAACTGATAGTAGATTCTTCTTGAGCTCTGGAACACATAATATTTCATCAACATGAAGTCTAGCCCCAGATTCCAATCTGAAGGAGATAGAGCCTACTCCCTCTATCTTGTAACATTTTCCATCCCCAAGCTCGACCTGCTCTGAAAAAGATTTTGTCTTGAAATCTGAGAGGATCTCCTTGTACCCTGTCATGTGCTTTGATGCACCACTATATACTAACCAAGTTTTCAGCCTCGTGGAAACTGAACTGGATAAGGCAGAAACCAAATACTATTCTTTCCTATTCTCTTTCTCATTAGAAGGACTTTTCCAATTTCTTTTGGATTCATCATCCTCAACAGTTGAGGCATGATGTTTCCCTTTCCTAGGAAATTTCTTTCCAAACCAACAATCTTTAGCAAAATGACCCAAATTATTACAATTAAAGCATTTAATATTAGATGTATCAATATTCTTTCCTTTGAATGTGCCTTTGGTGTTTTCCTTCCACTGAGAGCCTTTTTGGAAAGTGCCTTTCTTCTTTCCCTTGAATCTTGATGCTAAAGCTAAGTGCTCTTCTTTTGTTGGCTCGCTCTTGGTAGCTGTGCAACTCTCCTCGTGGAGGAAATCATGCCATAACCTCTCAAATATGGGATGCATCTCTCTCCCACTTACACTGGATAAGAAGGTCTCCCATGAAGAAGGAAGACCATAAAAAATGGCCTGCAATAAATCATCATCATCCACTGTCACCCATATGACCAAAAGCTGATCTCTGATCTAAGCTATCCTGGAACAAAAAGATGCCACTGATTCACCTTTCTCCATCTTCAAATACTTAAGCTTGTTCTTAAGTGTCCTCTTTTGACTTGGAGCCTGTTTCTCATATAGATTCACCAAGGTATCTATACAGTCCTTGGCAATCATCAACGAAGTCATTGCAGACATTATACTGTCTTTGAATATGTCAAAGATGATTCAGTTGGACTTTACTTGACTCTTCCTGAAAGCCATTCTTCCTATATTATTCATTGGTTCCTCCACCACTATGGTCACATACTACTCAAGATCATGCTCTTGCAAGATATTTGTTATACAGAGCTTCCACACATTAAATTTGGTAGCTCCTTCAAGCCTATCTTCGACCCTGACTAAAATGGAGGATGCCATGGTCCTCACACTGGAAACTTAATCAAGCTTGCTTGGATCTGTGTATACCTGCTGCTGCACTTCAACATGTTTAACACACCCTAAGCTCTGATACCATGTTAAATTATGAGCTTTATTTCTTATGCGGATTAATTCTTTTATTTTATTCAATACTTTGATTCCAACTTAATACACTTCAACAATTCCAAATCATAATCGAATAGAAATAATTATGTAGATAATTAAACATGCATATCAACAACACATATACCTTGGGGAAACCCTGTACAGGGAGAAAAACCCCAGCACACAATATTCCTTTATTGCATTAATAATGTAATATCTCTTACAAATATGCACCATGAATGTTCTTCTCTCAAAGAGATTGCCAAGATGACTCTGACCTGACAAAGAATTACAAGACCTTGCTGAAATACGCCTTTGATATGCTACCTCTTTATCACTGATGTGATCCTATATTGCTTCACCCTCAACCTGCATATGAAAACTATGTTGCAGAACTGTTTTGAAGAGAGGGTTCAACCTCTTCTTATATAGGCTGAAGAGGGGAAGAGGGGAAGCTCGAAATAGTAACCCGATTGCATGCATTAAACATAACTTAGCTTCATGCTTTAGTTCAAACTTAGAACTAGACTTGAGATTGGTTACAACTCAGCTTTACACTTTAGTTTGAACTTAGAACTAGACTTGAGATTGGTTACAACTCAGCTTTACACTTTAGTTTGAACTTAGAACTAGACTTGAGATTGGTTACAACTCAGCATTACACTTTAGTTGGAACTTAGAACTAGACTTGAGACTGACATTCTTTAGTTCAAACTTAGAACTAGACTTAAGACTTTAGTTGCAACTCAACATTACACTTTAGTTCTAAAGTAGAACTAGACTCAAGACTTTAGTTGCAACTCATCATTACACTTTAGTTCTAAAATACAACTAGACTCAAGACTTTAGTTGCAACTCAACATTGCACTTTAGTTCTAACATAGAACTAGACTCAAGACTTTAGTTACAACTCTTGACAAGGCAATTCAAAATTCTCTTCATGGTGGATAATGTTTACACATGCCAATGCACTAGATCGATACAATTGCATCATTTGCAATATTAGGAATATCGTTTGTTTCTAGCTCATAGGAATTTTATATTCAACCTAACTTTTGCTAGATGCCTTGAATTTTGCTCATGGCTCACAAGGCTTGAATAGGCTCACAGAGGTTGTACATTCCCCCTGACTTTTGCACTAGTCTGTCTATCCTCACAGAGGTTGTACGTTCCCCCTGACTTTTTCACTAGACTGTCTATGTTCATAGAGGTTGTACGTTCCCCTTGACTTTTGAATTAGACTCACATAACATCTCGTTCGTCCTGACTTTTGGTTTGACTTACAGAGGTTTTACATTCCCCCTGGCTTTTGTCAATACCTCACAAGACTGGTTGATTCTCCAAATCTCCCTGGCTAACCTTAGGGTGGCTCATATGGCCTCTCATTGGAGAATGACTATCAATGCTGCCAAATTTAACAGGTGGAAACTAACCATTTGTGCCCAAATAAGAAAACACTGTGACCCACCAGGGGTCGTTGCCTCCAACTAAGCCACAATTTAAATAACGTCGGGGTGCATAGGAATTTGTGCGTTGCACCCAAAGAATAAAACCCCATGTTGGATTACTGAGAAGGGGGATACCAAGGAGGTTCCAGAGGTGGATATGGGCATGGTTGCGATTGAGGATATGGAAGAGGGGGAGGTTGACCCCAAACTTGTTTCAATGGTGGAGAAATTGGTCATGTGTAATGGTTTTGTACTAAACCATGTGTGCTTTGTGCATACTACTATAGTCTCAAACATGTCAGAGAGGAATGTCCCAACTTAGTGAAGAAGTGGGAATTAAAAAATATGCATTGCAATTTGGTGCATGCAGAGCTACACACAAATAAGAATAAATATGAGGCAGTTGATGTTTAGGTGGTAACCCAAGGAGGATAAAAAACAAGAAGGGACTTTAAACAAGCTGAGGGATCGAGTCAGAAGTTGGAGGGGAATATTAAGAAGGCAACATATCCCCCTCCTAAGTTCGACGTTGCTCAACAAAAGCAGTTTCTACGTGACACGCAGAGAGATATTGAAGAAGAAAGAGTGCGTGAAGAGTTGCACTGTGTAATACAAACATTACTCTAGGAGGCTAAGATCCATGAAGAAGTGCAGTGTGTGACACAAAGGTTGCTAGAGGAGGCACAAATGGGGGAAGAAGTGCAACGGGTGACACATAGGTCGTGAGAAGAGGCTCACACAGGGGAAGAGCTACAACGCGCAATGCAACGATCATTGGAGGAAGCCCATATGTGCGAGGATTTGCAGCGCGCCATGTATAAGTCGATGGAAGAAGAACCTAGGAAGGAAGAGGTGCGATGTTCTGAGAAAAGGGAAATGGAGGAACATCCACTAGAGGAGTTGAAGCGTGTAACACATGAAGAGGCATTGCATGAATTGGGTCACAAGGCAGACACAAAAGATCAAGAAAGTAATTTCTTACATTGTTGTTTGAGATTGCTCAGTGATTCTGATGCTGCGAAGAAGTTGACGTAGATGTTAGTCACTTGTATGGTGAAGGATATGACATAGTGGACTATATCAGCTCCCCTAACAAAAAGAGAGGTGTGCCATGCTAGCTAGAAAAAATTCACTGGTAGAGAGTTAAAAATGACAGTTGATCTTGGAGGCTATGACATGAATGGAATCATGTTGGATCTAGGTTCCGACGTGGAAATTTTTACAAATAAATTCTGGAGTTGATGGGGAAGTTGAGTTTGGTTTGTTCACCTATTTAGTTGTGGTATGAAAATTAGTACAAGATCTATCCGACAGGGCGATTGGAGTAGGTAGAGGTAAATATAGAAGGGGTGAAGACAAAGGTTGAATTTGAGATCATATAGATTATGGATGACTATGACCCATACCTTGAATTGTTGGGCATTGACCATGCCTTCGATAATAATGCAGTGCTAAATTTGAAGAAAATACACGTCATTTGAGACAGACACCCTATGCGTAATCACACCTATGGATCCAAATGAAGGAGATAGATACAATTAGCCAGTGGATGAGGATGAGCGAAGCTCGATTACTGAAAACATCTATAAAATCACTGGGTCCAAGGAGGATTACATCAATCCCACCACAGATGGAGAGTTAAGTTGTAACAACATCAAATCTTATGAAACTGATTCTGAATATTCCATGGAAAGGTGGTAACCATTGTTATATGAAGTGTCAAAAAGAAGGTGCACACATATCTCTGCAAAAGTGCACAAGGAAGAATTTGGATCCTATCGATACGATGGATCTGACCCAGTGGAAACATTTATTTCCTAGATACAACACATTTCTAAACATCACAGGGTTCATGCCCATACTGTGCTCATAGGAATTCCTACGCGATGGTGAGTCGTGCTTCGAGAACCTTATCGTGAATGGGAAATAGTCGAAGCATCCATGTGGGAAATATTATTACGAATAGATGTAGACATTTGTCGATACATCTACCCATGTGAAAGGAGATGGATAGATAAACAATGATGTGATGTGCACAACCAATATATGAATGTTTGACGCGTGCTGCCAAAGAAACACCCTATATCCACAGTTCCCCTATTCTTCACTCGAAAGGAAAAACGACCGCCTACATGGGGAATGGACATGGATACTCAATCAATACCTCACAAAGAGATGTTCCCTACGCTACTATTCCCCAACCCCATTGAGTAAACATATGACTTGGGAATCAATGCAGAGGAGCTAGTTAATCAATGGATTTTACCAAAACCGATTGAGCCTAGTCTCGTACCTCCTTGGTGGAAGATGACTGGTTGCACCTGAATAAGAAAACACTATGATCCACTAGGGGTCGTTGCCTCTAGCTAAGCCATAATTGAAATAATGCTAGGGTGCACATGAACTTGCGTGTTTCCCCCAAAGAATAAAAATCCCTATTGGATTACTAAGAGGGGGGGATACCAAGGAGGTCCCAAAGGTGGATATGGAAATGGTCTCGACCGAGGATATGGCAGAGGGGGAGTTTGAACCCACACCTGTTTCAATTTTGGAGAAATTGGTCATGTGTAATGGTTTTGTACTAAACCATGAATTCTTTGTGCATACTACTATAGTCTCGAACATGTCACAGAGGACTGTCCTGACTTAGTGAAGAAGTGGGAATTAAAGAAGATGCATTGCAATTTGGTGCATGCAGAGCCACACAAAAATAATAAGAAAGATGAGGTAGTCAATGTGTAGGTGGTAACCCGAGGAGGAGAAAAGAAAATAAGGGACTTTGAACAATATGAGAGCTTGGGTCAGAAGTTGGAGGGGAATATTAGGAAGGTGACATAGCCCCCTCCTAAGTTTGATGTTGCTCAACAAAAGCAGTTTTTGCATGAAACACAGAGAGATATTGAAGAATAAAGAGTGTGCGAAGAGTTGCAGTGCGTAACAAAAAGATCACTCGATGAGGCTTAGATCCATGAAGAAGTGCAAAAATTGACACAAAGGTCGTTGGAGGAGGCATGGATGGGGGAATAAGTGAAATAGGTGACACAAAGGTCACTAGAAGAGGCTCACACCCCGAAGGAGCTACAATGTACAATGCGATGATCATTGGAGGAAGCCTGTATGTGCGAGGAGTTGGAGCATGCCACATACATGTCGATGAAAGAAGCGCCCAGGAAGGAAGAGGTGCGATGCGTCGAGAAAATGGAAATGGAGAAACATCCATTGGAGGAGTTGAAGCTTGCAATGCGTGAAGAGACATTGCATGACTTGGATCGCAAGGCAGACAAAAAATATCAAGTAAGTAATTTCTTAGATTGTTGTTTGAGATTTCTCAATGATTCTAATGCTGCGAAGAAGTTGATGTAGATGTTAGTCACTTGTATGGGGAAGCAGTTGACATAGTGGACTATATCAACTCCCCTAACAGAAATAGAGGTGAGACATGTTAGTAATCAAAATTTCACTAGAATAGAGTTCAAAATGATAGTTGATCTTGGAGGCTAAGACATGCATGGAGTCATGTTGGATCTAGGTTCTGACGTGAACATTTTTCCAAAGAAATTCTAGATTTGATGGGGAAGATGAGTCTGGTTTGGTCACTTATTCAGTTGTGGTTGGAAAATTAGTATGTTAAGCCCTAATATTGGCTCATTACCCCTTAATTGGGGCATATTAGATTAGTAATGTTATTTTATTTATGTCGGCTTTTGGCCATTAGTTGTAATTATACCTCCTAGTCTCCTATATATACCAAGGAGACATTTTCATTT
>ML818531.1:0-22090 GCA_009831015.1 Picea engelmannii | reverse complement strand
TTAGTAATGTTATTTTATTTATGTTGGCTTTAGGCCATTAGTTGTAATTATACCTCCTAGTCTCCTGTATATACCAAGGAGACATTTTCATTTTGAATCATCTTGTACTTGAACATTTAAGTGGGATAAAATGAGGTTTCCCCCTCGAAGAGGCTTATTATCTGAAATTCTCTCTTTTTCAAGGCGTTGAGTACTTTTTCTAAAGATTTTCTATGCTATATTGATATTTGGTTCTTAACATAGTACAATATCTATCTGACAAGGTGATTAGAGCAAGTAGAGGTAAATATAGAAGGGGTGAAGACAAAGGTTGAATTTGAGGTCATAGAGATTATGGATGACTCTGACCCATACCCTGAACTGCTTGGAATTGACCAGGACTTCGATAATAATACATTGCTAAATTTGAAGAAAAGACATACTTCATTTGAGATATACACCCTGTGCGTAATCACACCTCTGGATCCAAATGAAGGAGATAGATACAATGAGCCAATGGATGAGGATGAGCAAAGCTTAGTTATTGAAAACATCTATAAAATCACTTGGACCAAGGAGGATTACATCAATCCCACCGCAGATGTAGAGTTATGTTGGCAGAGTGTCAAATCTTATGACACTAATTCCGAAGATTCCATGGAAAGGTGGTGGCCAAATCTATATGAAGTGTCAACAAGAAGGTGCATGCATATCTCCATAGAAGTGCATGAGAAAAAATTTGTATCCTATCGATACAATGGATCAGACCCGGTGGACACATTTATTTCCTGTATACAACACATTCCCCAACATCACAGGGATCATGCCCTCGATACTGTGCTCATAATAATTCCTACGCGATGGTGGGCCATGCATCGAGAACCTTATCGTGAATGGGAAACAATTGAAGCATCAATGCAGGAAAGATTACGACTAGATGTAGACATTCATTGATACATCTACCCGTGAAAAAGGAGATGGATAGATAAAAAATGACGCAGCGTGCACAACTAGTATATGAATGTTTGACGTGTGTTTCCAAAGAAACACCCTATATCCTTGGTTCTCCGATTCTTCATTGGAAAGGAATAACGATCGCCTAAGTGAGGAATGGACATGGATACTTAATCAATACCTCACAAATATATGTTCCCTATACTACTCTTCCCCAAACCCATTGAGAAAACATATTACTTGGGCATCATTGAAGATGACCTAGTTAATCAATGGATCTTACCATAACCGGCTGAGCCTATTCTCGTACCTCCTTGGCGGAATTTGATCGGTTGCGCTCGAATAAGAAAAAATGTGACCCACTAGGGGTCATTGCCTCTAGCTAAGCCATAATTGAAATAACACTAGGGGTCACATGAACTTTCGTGCTACCCTTGGAGAATAAAACTCATTGTTGGATTACTGAGAGGGAGAATAAAACTCGTTGTTGAATTGATCTCTCTTTCTTACCCATATCCTTTGCGGTTCCTTCTTATTACTATTTATATTCTGCTTTGGTTCTCTTGGATGAACAATGAGTCTACCAAAGTTGTTTCACTTGTCAAATTCTACCTCATCACTTAATGATCCAAATATGTTGTAGCTTCTACTCTGTGCTTCATGAGATCTTCTTGGATAACTGTTTCTTTTATATCCCTCATCGTTGCTTCTATTCTTGGTATTGGATCTACAATTCACAGCTTTGTGCCCAAAATTATAACATGAATAACACTAACCAAGAAAAATATTTTGATACATGGGAGTAAAAGATCTTATGAATGGTGCAACTCTTTTGAATCCTTCTTATTATTGAGGTATTTCTATAGATGGCCACTACTGATATTGATTTCTAAATCTTCTAGGTGGTGCAATGTCTCTGTAATATTCCTCTCGATTTTCCCATCTTCTTATTTCAAGGGATCTCTGACGGCTTCAGTATAGCTTCTTGGTTATGCTTCTTGTTCTATCATTTTTGAGCTTGAACCTTTCTTTGTCTGCGTCTTATTTTATCCTAATCCATATCTATCATAGTAAGGTCTTTGACTGTTAATGATATTTTCCAATATCCTTGTGTTGTTTTGCTGCATGTCCTTCTTTTGAAGATCTTTTCTTAGAGTGACTATCTCTGCTTCTAAATTTTCAATGATCCTGTCCTTTTCATCTAACTTTCCTATGGGTTTTTCTTTAATCCTCTTGTCTTCTTCTACCTAGAGTTTTATCTTCATGACTGTCTGCTCGACTTCTTTGGATTTATGAGATTCTTCTTCCTTCGTTAGTTCTACCTGAAATAATTTGTTTTTCTTCTTTTCCTTCTTTAGAGCTTCTATGGCACATATCAATTCTTCCTTGTAATCGATTTCTTCCTATTCACATTCTTCTTCGTATCCCTCTTCATCGAATTCTTCTGTTTCCATGAATATTACCCTTTCTATATCATAGTCACTGACTTCATCTTTTTCTGATGAGGAACTGTCTTCCTTGGTGCAAAGACTTTTCTTGAAAAATTTCTTTTTGTTTCTTCTCCCCTTTTGGACTTGTTCTTTCTTTTTAGAGTCATCTTCTTCATTACCTTTCTTTTTATTATAGGGACATTTATTAGCAAAATGAACAACACCACCACAATTAAAAAATTTCAATGGAAGCATACCTTTGTATTTTCCGGTTCCCTTTCTCAGTCTTCTAACAAAGTTAGCCATATCTTCATCTTCCTCTGAATCATCGCTGCAACTACATACTGACTTTGGATTTTCTTTGTCTTTCTTCTTCAACTTCTTAGATACCTTGAATGTTGCTTCCTTCATGATTGGATTGTCCTTCTTTATCCTCATCTCATAAGCTGTGAGTATCCCATGCAAATCATCCATGGTCATTGTAGTTAGGTCCACTCATTCTTCTAGATCTGAAAATTTTGAATCAAACCTCATTGGTAGAGCTTAATTCCTTTTTTACAATTACATGTTCCTTTATATTGTCTCCCAAGCCTTTGACATTGTTTACTATTTCGTCAACTCGTAGAAAGTAGCTTGCTATGTTTTTTTCTTCATTCATCTTCAATTGTTCAAACTTGGCTCTAAAAATATGAAGTTTGGCTTCTTTAACTTTCATATCTCTTTCATAGATAGTCTTTAGTTTATCCCACATTTATTTTGTGAAATCACAATGCATAATATTGGTATGTATCAATTCAGTCACACCATTATCGATAGCGTTTCTATCCCTTGGATCATTTTCTTCGAGCTTCTTTCCATATATATTTGTCGGGGGAGTGGAAGGTGCTTTGTATCCATCTACTACTGATTGACAAACATCAAATCCTTGTGCTTGAATATACGTTTTAATTATTTTGCTCTAGAATGCATAGTTCTCACCATCAAACCATGGTACCCCAATCCTAGCATGATCCATGATCTCCTTCCAGTTGTTTGACTACTTCTTGAAGGACCCACTATGATCGCAATTGTTGGATTACTTAGAGGGGGGGTGATTCAGTAATGAGAATTTGTAGTACCTTTAACCATAGTTTATTATTCAACAATAATCAACATTTTATCATTAGCATTCAATATATCATTAGTAGTATAATCATAAACATTATCACATAACAATAGATACATAGTACACTGGAATTTACGTGGAAAACAAAATGGAAGAAAACCACATAATGATTTTATTATATATCAAAAGAATACATTCATTGGAAGCACCAACTTCCGATTCACCAGCTACAACTGGAAGGAGGCTCCAACCCCCTGTTCTCAGGATCCAACCTGAAAGAAGCTACAACTCCATGAATTATATGGATCCAACCAGAAGGAGGCTACAAACCCTAGAGTTATTCGGATCCAACCAGAAGGTGGATACAACCACCTATCCTTGCCTCATCCAACCGACTTGTAATATAAATGTAGACCAACTGTCGCTATCACAAACTCTGCCACTTTTGCTGCCATTGTCACTATCACTCTGTCTCTGTCATTGTCACTCAGTCACTATCACTGTCTCATCAACCTGTATCTTCTCATCAACCAACTAACACCTATACCATACCATGCATCAACTGTATACCAACATACATAATATCTCATGCATCAATCATGAACCAAAGATACATCAATAAAGAATAGTGAATCATGAACTAGAGTATCAACCATGTGTAACCTGTACCATATACTAGACCATCAACCATATGCATATCTATACCATATCATCAATGAAGTATATCAAAGAACCAATGCATGGCCCTCATGAATATGCCACCATACAACATGCATATGCCTCAACCATATACAATCAACTCAAAGATAAGAACTATAAGAACCATGTCATGTGATAAACTAGATATAAGAGTGCTCCTCACTCTACCAAGAAACCAAGATATACCATATCCAAATACCAAACCAACCATACCAAGTATTCATCAAGCATACACCATATCATGACAAGAAGTAACCATCAAAACAAGTATACAACCATACCAATACCTCTGTAGCTAACCTGAAACTCTCAGATGCTAACCTGTAATATTCCTTCAGACTTCAAGGACATGATATCAACATTTACTCAACCATTCATGACAATTTTTATAGGTACACAACTTTCTCTTCTACTGCCAGCGTATATATGCACTTTTATCCACTGTAGCCAGTGTACATATGTTCCTTTTCTGACCTGTAACCCGCGTATACCTAAGAAACTTGTGTTTTTCTACAAATCCAAAACTTTTGCCTTTGACCTTCCTTTACTACCTCATAAAATGATGCTACAACCTTAGCAAAAAGATCACTATATCACAAGAAAGATAAGAAATGAATACATGTGTAAGTGTACTTGTGAATGAATCCTTGAGGTGTTTATATACTTGTGCTAGGTAACTCCTCTCCTTAATTTAAGGATTCTAGGGTTTTATCGTTACAACAACTTTACCCTTTCATTAAAGACTTGTAAGAAACTAGGGGCTTCTTGACCACTTCTTTGGGGATTACAACTTCACAAAGTCATATCTCCCTAACCGTGAGGAACTATGTGGCGTTCTACATATAATCAAAAACATCACAAAAAATACTATCCATCTATGAGGGTCTTGCCTGTATTTACTCTATCTTTCATGTTCATATTCCTCATTCAACTTCGGGTACCAAAATCACACCGTTGGGGCATCTTTAAGGGTTGACATCAATGACAACCAAAATATCAACAATCTCCCCCTTTGATATTGATGGAAACACTTAGGCATGATAATAATTATGCTCATGCTCCCCCCATGACCATTTCTCCCTCTATATTCATGTTTCTCTCTCTTGGTCTCCATGCCTTTCTCTATCTCTTCCCCTTTGACATCAATGTCAAAGGGTAATCCTACGCTTAGGGTTGCTCCCCCTATCTATAGGCCTATGATAACTCTACTAACCTTTCTCTTTATGGTGCTTCCTCTTGTAACTCTTTGATGTATATAAAAATTGTTCAAAATAATTCTTTACTTGAACTCTTCAAGACTTCTATTTCTCTCCCCCTGTCTTGTTAAGTTTGATGCCGTGTGGATAACTATGGGGAAGAAACTATTCCAAGTTTCTATCGAAAATACTCAAAAGGTTCCCTTGCAAGCGGTTTGGTGAAGATATCTGTAATCTTCTCTTTTGTCCCGATACACTCTAGCTTGATGTTCTTCTTTGTATCCTGTTCCCGTAAGAAGTGATACTTGATTGGAATGTGCTGCATCTTAGAGTGCATCATTGGATTCTTTGAAATATTGATGGAGTTGGTGTTGTCACAAAGTATTGAAATGGGCTCATCACACTTTACTTGTATATCCTATAAGGTCTGCTTCATCCAAAGAACCTGATTACAACAAGCCGTTGATGCAATATATTCTGCTTATGATGTAAACAAGGATATTGATGACCGTTTCTTGCTTAACCATGATACCAATCACTCACCCAAGTATAAGGATGATCCACTTGTACTTCTTCTATCATCAATGCAACCTTCCCAATCTGCATCTGTGTAGGTGAAAAGAGATAAATCCTTTCCTTTTGGATACCATAATCCAAACTCTTATGTACCTTTGAGGTATATGAATATCTTCTTTACTGCCATAACATGTAATTCCTTTGGTTCTGCTTGAAACCTTGCAACCTGTCCAAATGCCTACATCACGTCTAGTATGGAAGCTGTCACATAGAGTAAGCTTCCAATCATTGATCTGTATTGTCTCTAATTTTCATCCTTAGAATAATCATCCTTACTTAATTTGCAACTCATCCACATAGGAATACTTACTGGTTTGCAATCTGTCATCCCAAACTTCTTCAAAATTTCTCTAATATACTTGGTCTGAGAGATAAAGATACCTTTGTTGCTATGATATATATAAAGACCCAAAAAGAAAGACAAGTCTCCAAGAAAATACATCTCAAATTCATTATGCATGTCTTTGACAAACTTCTAACTCATCCTATCATCATCACTTCCAAAAATAATATCATCAACATAAAATTCAATTAACATAATACTATCTTGATTTACCTTTATGTAGAGAATGTTGTTTGCATTTACTTTCCTGAACCCTTGCTATTGTAGGTATCCCTTGCATACTAGTCTTTATTTGTTCCCGGTAACCTGTCCATCCTCATTCAATTTGTTCCTGAAGAACCATTTTGTATCAATTACATTCTTGTTCTTTGGCCTTGGAACTAGTTCCCAAGTGTCATCTTTTCTATCTGGTTTAACTATTCATCCATATCTTTGATCCAAAATTCATCCTTGCTGGATTCTTTAAATATGCTTGGCTCAATGGTAGATAATAATGATAGATGTTGTTATTCTAGTGAACATATTCTTCTTCTGGTTTCAACTCCTACATCTTTATTTCCAATAATCTGTTCTAATGGATGATTTTTCCGCACTTGTCTGCTGGGTGTGTTTGGGGGTACTTGAAGGTCCTGTTGTTCTTTCTGTGCTTATGTATCCTCTTCTTCTTCATCTACTTCTTCTTTATTCAAATCTTCTTCGTCATATTGTTCCACTGAATCTTTGCTACTTTCTTTTATCCTTCGACCATCTGTCTCATCAATCATCACATTGATGTTTTCTACTATTATGTTGAGTCTCAGATTGAAACATTTGTATACTTTCCTTTTTCTTCAGTACCAAACCAATATGACTCTATCGACTCAAGAATCAAATTTTCCAAATCTTCCATCTTCTCTTTTGATGTCTCATTTTCTTCCAAAAACTATGAAGTGCTTCACATTTGTTGGTCTTCCTTTCCATAGTTCATATGGAGTATTATCACTATTATTTTTTAGCATCCCTTTGTTCTGTATGTGAACTTCTGTATGCACTTCTTGTAACCAAAATACATCTGTCAACTTGGAATCCATTAACATGGTTTTGGCCATTTCTTGTACTATTATATTCTTCCTTTCAACAACTCCATTTTGTTGAGGTGTCTTGGCTACTAAGAATTGCCTCTTTATTTCATGCTCACTACATAATTCCATGAATTCCTTTGATGTAAATTCTCCTCCATTGTTTGATCTCAAACACCTAATTTTCAACTCTATCTCAGTTTCAACCATCTCTTTGTATGTCTTGAAGTTTTCAAATGCCTCCGACTTCTTATTTATAAAGAAAATTGTAATCATTTTTGTGTAGTCATCAACTAGAAGCATGGAGTATTGTTCACCCTTCAATCCTTTTGTTCTTGTCGCTCCAAATATATCAATATGTACAATCTCCAATGGTTTTGTTGTGGAGTATTCCTTTGACTTGAACTTTGTCTTGGTTTGTTTTCCCTGTAAAAAATGATTGCATAGAGTGTTTGTTGGCTTCGATACCTCGAGCATTTCTCTTACTCCTTCCCTTTTGATGACTTTGACAAGATTATCAAAATTTATGTGACCCATTCTTCTGTGCCATATCCACCTTTCATCATTATTTCCTAGGAAACATATTTCCTTTCCTATTTCATTTAGAACATATATGTTGCTTGGGGTTCTTACAGTTGTAGCTACCAAATTGCCCGATTCTTCTTTCCTTATCTCACACTTCTTTGAATCAAACACAAGTCTGTGTCCTTGATCACACATTTGACTTACACTTAGTAGATTGTGTTTCATGTCTTAGACCAGTAAAACATTTTCTGCAATGGCATCCTTACTTCTGAGCTTGAATGTGCCCTTTCCAATAATTCTCCCTGAGTTGTCATTCCCAAATGTAACTGATCCATCTCTTTCCTTTTTCAATGTCAGAAACCTGTCTTTATCACCTGTCATATGCTTTGAGCATCCACTGTCAACATACCATCCATGTTTCTTGTGTTGAGCTTGTAGAGAAAGATTGCATTCTTCAATGTTGAAATGATACTGCTTTCTTATCCATATCCTTTGCGGTTCTTGCTTATGACTATTGATATTCTGCTTTGGTTCCCTTGGAGGAACAATGAGTCTGCAGTCTCTAACTATATGTCCAAAATTGTTGCACTTGTAGCATTCTACCTCATCACTTAATGATCCAAATCTGTTGTATCTTCTACTTTGTGCTTCATGAGATCTTCTTGGATAACTTTTTCTTGTATAGCCCTCTTCATTGCTTCTCTTCTTGGTATTGTCTCTACAATACAGAGCTTTGTGCCCAAAATTATAACATGAATAACATGAACCAAGAAAAATAGTTTGATACATGGGAGTAGAATATATTTTGAATGGTGTCACTCTTCAGAATCCTTATTATTACTGAGGTATTTATATAGCTGGCTGTTTCTTATACTGATTTCTGAATCTTCTAGGTGGTGTAGTGTCTCTGTAATATTCCTCTTGAGTTTTCCTGTCTTCTTCTTTCAAGGGACCTCTGACGTCTTCTTCATAACTTCTTGGTTCTGCTTCTTGCTTTGTCGTTTTGGAGCTCAAACCTTTCTCTATCCATGTATGATTGTATTCTAATCCAGATTTGTCATAGTAAGGTATTTGTCTGTTAATGATATTATCCAATATCCTTGTGCTATTTTTCTGCATGTCCTTCTTCTGAAGATCTTTTCTTAGAGTGACTATATATGTTTCTAACTTTTCAATGATCCTCTCCTTTTCATCTAAATTTCCTCTAAGTGCTTCTTTAATTCTCTTGTCTTCTTCTTCCTGGAGTTTTAGCTTCATGATTGTCTGCTTGACTTCTTTGGAGTTATGATATTCTTCTTTCTTCATTAGTTCTTTCTGGAGTGATTTGTTTTTATTCTTTTCCTTCTTTAGAGTTTCTATGGCACATATCAATTCTTCCCTATAATCGATTTCTACCTCTTCACATTCTTATTTGGAGCCTCTTCATCAAAGTCTTCTATTTCCATGAATAGTACCCTTTCTGTATCACTGTCATTGACTTCATATTCATCTAATGAGGAATTATCTTCCTTGGTGATGAGAATTTTCTTGAAAAAATTATTTTTGTTTCCTCTCCCCTTTTGTATTTTCTCTTTCTTTTTAGAGTCATCTTCTTCATTACCTCTCTTTTTCTTATAGGGACATTTATTAGAAAAATGAACAACACCTCCACAGTTAAAACATTTCAATGGAAGCATACCTTTTTATTTGTCGGTTCCCTTTCTCATTCTTCTCACGAAGTTAGCCAACTCTTCATCTTCCTCTGAATCATCACTGCAACTACAATCTGAATTTGGATTTTGTTTGTCTTTCTTCTTCATCTTCTTGGATTCCTTGAATGTTGATTCCTTCCTGACTGAATTGTCCTGCTATGTCCTCATCTCATAAGCTATTAGTATCCCATGCAACTCATCCATGGTCATTGTATCTAGGTCCACTCTTTCTTATAGAGCTGAAATTTTTGAATCAAACCTCATTGGTAGAGATCTAAATGCCTTTTGCACAATGACCTATTCCTTTATCTCGTCTCCCAACCCTTTGATACTATTTACTATTTCGTCGACTTGTAGAAAGGTAGGCTGATACTTTTTCATCTTCATTCATCTTCAATTGTTCAAACTTGGCTACGACAATATGAAGTTTGGCTTCCTTCACTTTCTTATATCCTTCGTAGATAGTCTTCAGTTTATCCCACATTTGTTTTGCGGAATCACAATGCATAATATTGGTATGTATCTCTTGATTCACACCATTCTCGATAGCGTTTGTATCCCTTGAATAATTTTCTTCAAGTTTCTTTCCATATCTATTTCTCAGGGAAGTGGCATGTGCTTTGTATCCATCTACTACTGATCACCAAACATCAAATCCTTGTGCTTGAATATAAGTTTTCATTCTTCTTCTCTAGAATGCATAGTTCTCACCATCAAACTGTGGTACCCCAATCCTAGCATGATCCATGATCTCCTTCCAGTGGTTAGACTACTTCTTGAAGGACCCTCTTTGATATCAATTGTTGGATTACTGAGAGGGGGGTGATTTAGTAATGAGAAATTATAGTACTTTTAACCACAATATATTCTTCAATAATAATCAACAATTTATCGTTAGCATTCAATATATCATCAACAATATAATCATAAACATCAGCACATCACAATAGATACACAATACACCAGAATTTACGTGGAAACCCAAATGGGAGAAAACCACATAATTATTTTCTTATATATCAAAAGAATACATTCATTGCAAACACCAACTTACGATTATCTAGATATAACTGGAAGGAGGCTCCACCCCCCTTTTCTCAGGCTCCAACCTGAAGGAATCTACAACTCCTTGAATTATTTGGTTCCAACCAGAAGGAGGCTACAACCCCCTGATTTCTCCAGCTCCAACCGAAAGCTGGATACAACCACCTATCCTTGCCTCATCCAACCACCATGTAATATAAATGTAGACCAACTATCGCTATCACAAACTCCTCCACTGCCACTGCCATTGTCACTATCACCGTGTCTCTGTCACTATCACTTTGTCTCTGTTACTATCACTCTGTCACTGCCACTGTCTAATCAACCCGTATCTACTCATCAACCAACTAACACCTGAACCATACCATGCATCAACTGTATACTAACATACATACTATCTCATGCATCAATCATGAACCAAATATACATCAATAAAGAATAGTGAGTCATGAACTAGAGTATCAACCATGTGTAACATGTACCATATACCGGACAATCAACCATATGCATATTTGTACCATATCATCAATGAAGTATCGCAAATAACTAATGCATGCCCCTCATGGATATGCCACCATACAACATGAATATGCCTCAACCATATGCAATCAAATTAAAGATAATAACTATAAGAACCATGTCTGGTGCTGAACTAGATATAAGAGTGCTCCTCAACCATGCCTCTACCAAGAAACCAAGATATACCATATCCAAATACCAAACCAACCATACCAAGTATGCCTCAAGAATACACCATATCATGACATGAAGTAACCATCAAAACACGTATACAACCATACCAATACTTTTGTAGCTAGCCTGAAACTATGAGATGCTGACCTGTAAACTTCCTTCAGACTTTAGGGACCTGGTATCAACATTTACTCAACCATTCATGAGATTTTTATAGGTACATGACTTTATCTTCTACTGCGTGCGTATATACAAACTTTTCTCCATTGTATCCCGCGTACATATGATCCCTTTCTGACCCGCAACCTGTGTATACCTCATAAACTAGGGTTTTGCTGCAACTCCAAAAATTTCTTCTTCGACCTTCCTTTACTACCTTAGAAAATGATGCTACAACCATAGCAAAAAGATCACTAGATCAAAAGAAAGATAAGAAATGAATAAGTGTGTAAGTGTACTTGTGAATGACTCCTTTAGGTGTTTATATACTTGTGCTAGGTAACTCCTCTCCTTAATTTGGGGCTTCTAGGGTTTTCTTGTTACAACAAATTTACCCTTTCATTAAAGACTTGTAACCAACTAGGGGCTTCTTGACCACTTCTTCAGGGTTTACAACTTCACAAAGTCATATATCCCTAACCATGAGGAACTATGTGGTGTTCCACATATCATCAAAAACAACACAATGAATACTATCCATCTATGAGGGTATTTCCTACATTTACTTTGTCCTTCATGTCCATATTCCTCATTGAACTTCAGGTACCAAAACCACACCTTCAAGGTGTCTTCAATGGTTCACATCAATGACAACCAAACTATCAACACTTGCACATGTGTGATGTCGTCTAAGTCATCATTAATTTAGAATATTTTTTGGAAGCAACATATTTGTGGTAATAATGGTCGATGTGACATGTAGTTCTACCATGTCAACTTCATCCAATTTAGGGGACATGGGCTCATTAATACTGATGACATGAGGACGTTTTTCCTGATTCAGAATAAATCTGGAGTTGATTACAAGAACTGGAAAAAAGTGCGGCATTAAGGTGACAATGACTGATCAACATCCTACATGACAAATGTAATGGCCAGAATGGGACATGGTATCAGTCAACTCGAGGAAAAGATGGGACAATAATTTCGCATGCATGACAAGCCATGCGTCATTATGGTTTCATATTATTAAGAAGGAACACAAATTTTCAATTCCTTACCTCTTCTGTACATTCCAAACACGCTTTGTTACCCCCCTTGTAGTAAAGTGTTCACAGATCCAAGTATCATATGATTCTTGTGACATTTCAACCTCCTTGTCACTGTCTATGATATGCCATTGTTGAGAAAAAATCACGCATGAACAAAGGCTAAGGCCATGAAGGAACAAAAAATTATTGATCTAGTGCTTCCCTATGGCGTACCATTTGAAATCCCTACATTCAACAAGGTATCCATGCTCAAGTGTGCCAACTATAACGTTTGGGATCCCCATCAATTCCCCTAACTTCAAGCCAAAAAATACATAGAGGTAATCCAACGAGAAGTTGGAATTGATAGAGTAGTGATGTAGGAGTGGGAAATACCCCTAAAGAAATCCATAATTCTCTCCCTCCTTAAATGTCTATATTTCAGTCGGGCTCAGGTTGTTCAGACATGTGCCCATTTCCTCCCCAGTAGAATGCATGGGGGTTACCTATGGCTAGACCAACCCTATCTTATCGATCATGGCATTATACACAAGATTTTAGGCCTTCCCACTTCTGGTGAAGATCCTACGGATAGTCTCAGGGAAAAGGATGCACCACAGGAGGAAGTTTATTCTAAATATGACACACGCAGGGGAAAGTGTGAGGTTGTAATCCCTGAAATTAATAATTCGGATGTCTAGTTTGAAACAAAACTAATTGCATGGAAAATTATTCTCAAATTACGGAAGGAGGAATACACCATCGAGGTCATTCTCATGACAGAGTGTTGTGTTGATGGGATTAAGATGGCTTGGCCCCCCTACTTATTCAAAGAGTTCATCACTGACTGTTTGAATCTTCATGATGAAGGGAAAGAATTTAACTACAGTTGGGTCATCCTGTTGCTGGGTATGGTGCTATGGAGACCACCACCAGGATTTGAAATCGACATGGAAGAGGCCCCATCATTTCTTGCTCCCGACTCTTACATCTCCAACATTCCAAGAATGTAGAGGCCCACGTGATGATCGCTAAATCCTTTTGACAATGGTACACCTATTTTGTCAATTCTTCTGTTGAGAGGGTCCACATCCCGACCCATGTCTTTGATATGTATGACTGTTATATTCAATTTAAGTGTAATTTCCATAACATTGTAATATCTCCCCGCACAACTACAGGTAAGCTGAAAGAAATGCTCCCCTTCTGCATTACATAGAGGGATATCATGAAGGGAGTTTTAAATTGGCCGACCAAATATCAAACTCCCTTCTTGAAGGTACAAGACAAATTTTTACTAAGGAAAAATAATTTCCATGAACATAATAGGGCCGCGAATACTACCTAGAATTGTGACAAAGCAGATGCATCCAAGGATCGAGAGTGTCCCAATTCCATTGAGAACATCTAGAGAACATGTGGATATGAAATAGAGATGACAACAACGAAAAAGCGAAAGCGAGTTTCCAAAGCTTAGACCACAACTCATATTGACATTGACTCTAGATCAGACAAAGATCACTCATCTCCACCCTATGCGACTCTGGTTGAAGAAGAAGTTCCACTTCCTTTGACCCAAACCAAAGTCTGGCCTAGTTACAACAAACACTGGCGTACTAATACCCATGCCAAGAAGAGGTTGGTTCCCCAACACAAAGTTGACAAGTAGCAAAGATGATGAAGGAAATTCACACGGAATTGGATAAATGACATGTCTTTCAAAATGATATGATGCAAAAGGTGGATACTCTAGACCAACAATTGGCTCTTCCCTCCCTGCCAGAATATCCACCCCTAAAAACCCAAGACATCAGTTCTCCTGGAGCCAATTAGTGCAGAGTTCCAAGTGTCGACCCCCTCGCTATGATCCCCTTGACCTTGACCATAATAGAAATTGACCTGTCACAGGTTCCTACCGTTGAAATCCAAATAATTATCTCTACTATGGTTCACAAGTTAGGGGAATTCCACCACGCTATCGCCCATGAGCAGGCCCAACTACACTTTCAATTTGACCAAGAAGTCTCTAGTCATGCCACCACAAGATCCCAATTACAACAAGAATTCTGTGTGCATAAAGAATTTGAAGAGGCCAGGGAAAATTTACAAGGATTACACATTTCAAAAGTGGCTGCACATATAGAAACTCAGGGCCAATATGCGGTCATCCTCGCTAGTCACACATATATGGTCATATATCTTAACGAGGCCTATTCCTAGCTTTACCAATAAGAATAGGTTCAACTAGAGCTTATGACCCTGCAAAAAATGCAATCGGTTTCTAAGTGCGTTCATGTCATGCAGTCTCAGAATATCAAAATTCATGCACATATTCAATAGGTAATGACAGAGGAGACAAAAATACAAAAGGAAAATTGCTTGTGCTGAACTAGCCGTCCAGGATGGCCGAAATCATGCCTAATAGTTTTTCAGCATTGGTTGATCAAAGATTTAATTTGTGGGACCATTTACAAGGTCCTATAGAACAAACTACTATCCATGATAGAGTTTTAAAAGTTGAGGTAGAGGTCGCCAAACAAAAGAGAGACCTGACTTCTTTGCCTCCCGGGGAGCGCACTGCTGTGATGTTAGCAATTGCAAAAAAAACAAAGGAGATCACTACAACTCCAGCTGAGCAGCAGAGTATGTCAGAGATGATCACTTTTGCAACCAATAATACCTTAATCTTGTTTACACATCTCTCAAACATACATGTTGTTTTCATCCCTCTCATTGAGAAAATCAACACATTATACCTGACAACTTCTCAAGTCATAATAGTCGAAGCTGATGCGGTTGTTTAGCTCACGCATGATCTCCAGGGATACCTTAATGAGCCCGAGCGCTAGTTTAAGGAGTTTGTGAAATAACTCCAAAGCATTGTCTTGTCCGTTGTGGTGGTAATTCCATGAAGCAGTTGGCTCGATCAACAACCTAGTAACATTGGTGGGTGTTTGATGACACCCAAAGTTTTGGGTTAATATTGCGTGTGCATGCACAGATGAAGTTGTGTGCTCCCATTCTAGTTTTGTGTGCACTTAAGATAATGCGTGGAGAATGAAAAGAAGTGTGCACTGGACCAAGTTTTGACATTGCACGTCAAGTCCAAGGTTTATCAAATGCACACCGGTCCAAGTTTTGATGTGCACCATAAATCAAGAAGATGCACATCAGAATCAAGGAAAGAATCGTCGGTAAATCTTCTCGAATGATTACTGCCAATAGCAAAAGGAAACATGGATCTAGAAAAATATAAGCTGGAGAGGCATCTAATATTTACTTGATTCGATAAGGATACATGGACTGTAGGAAGGTGCGAGAAGTAAGCAAAGCAGTTTGTGAGTAGAGCAAGTGGAGCAAAACTAAAAGAGGCAAATCTCCCGAGCAGAGAAAGCTACAAAAGGAAGCAACGACATCAGAAATAGAGTTAGAGAGTTAGACACTCACTTAGAGGATTCATTGAGTTTTTGGCTTTTGTGTGTCAAGCTTGCTCCGAGCCTTTGTAGTATGATTCCGTTGTAATGGTTTTGAATATAATTACGAGTCTATCATAGGTATGCGGTCTAAAAGGATGCACATGGTGTAGTATGTTGTAATTCTAGAGAATTATCTAAAGAGGACATGAGACTCTGTTGTTGTTGAATATAGTTTGCTTAATGTCTTCTTGTGTTCAATGAAATGGAAGGAATAATCAAGATGCAACAATTCTGATCTATCGTGTGTCACTGATGTGTTACTTGGATATGTGTGTGTATTGTTTTACATGTTGATAATAGTAAGGTATTGTTAACAGAGTGCATAAATGCTATCCTGGATGGATCCTGGTGTATTTAGTCCTTCATCCATGTCACAAAACCATATGGTCTCTGTGATATTCATTGCATCTCGGGTGAGACCTTCTTTGGCCTTGGATGAAGATTGATATGCTGATGCTTTGGAATTTTTGTTGGTCAACTCTAAACGAACCCTAGGTCTAAACTTCCCAATGTTAAGAAGGATGCATGAAAGCATGAAACAACCTAACAAGGTCTCATCACAAGGGTGGAATTAGTCTATGAATAATATGGTTAAGTGGTAAATGACCTACACATCTTGGTTTCCCTCCCATAAGATCAATGATAACAATCCCTTTATGATTTTTGTCATTATTGTTACATTGATATCATGACTAAATTTTTGCATGACTACATATTGCATTTATGAATCTATTCCTTAGTATTTCATAACTCTATAGTGTTATTGAAATACTGGAATGTTAGATTGAATAAGGATCCAATCGAGTGGATTTTTCTTGATTAATGATTAATGGTAATACCTATATTGGATCCAATATTTGTTGATTCATTTTTATTGTAAACCATGGAATTACTCCTAGAATCTATTTTATTGATATATGTACTCATGCTAAAATATTTATACAAATTCTACAAAAATCTATGAAGCTATATTATTAGTCCTTGCCTCCACTAGGGACTATAGTTTTTGCTTCCTGGTTAAATCCCTTTGACTGTATGTCCCCGATGGAAATTGTAAATGTGTTGAACCCGTAAAAAAAAAAATTAGCTAGCAAATGAGAAAATATAAGAAAAGAGAAGCATGGGAGAAAGAATGGAATAATTCTCATTAACCAAATGAATGATAATTTACACATGATATAATATGTATAACTCAACTAATGCACACTGGAGGAGAATCCAATGCACCATAGTGGTGGTCTAGAGTGATCTGGACACACACCAACAGTTATGGGAGTAAACTGCCACCTAGTCTAGTCTCTGAGGCAATTACGGTAGTGAACTGCCACCTAGTCTGACTTAACTAGTCTCTTAGTCTTCAGTTAACTGAATGAAACAAAGTGAAGTGAGGAGGAGACTAGGGAATCATGAGTAATGCACTATTCTGTTGATAATCCCAAGGAAAAATCACATTAGCTGGTAATGATCCCAATGCTACATGGTGATGATCCAAATGTGGCATCTAGACTCCACTCAATCGATCAAACTAAAGTGTGAAGTAAAGAGAATATTATCCTAGAGGAATATTCTCCCTAAACTATAGGAGGATAAATAATGATTAATAAACATAGTGAAAACCTTAGGAAAAATAAACCCTAGGTGTGTGTGAAGTATCTCCAACACCCCCCCTTAACATCACTATGGTGAAAATAAAGAATGGGTCCCAGAAACGAGGCCATGTTAGGTACCAAAGTACAATGTATGTAAAAAGAAGAATTGATAGTTGCTAGGAAGCCGTGTCCTTCACTCCAAGATGACTGGGCATAGAATGGAAATTTTGCTCAGTGAAGGTCTTGGTTAAGATGTCTGTAGTATGTTCTGCTGAAGGACAAAACTCCAGGTCAATGATCCCCTCATGTACTAAGTCCTAGATGTAGTGCATGTGAATCTCAATGTGCTTCGTCCGCTGCCTCTGAATTGGATCTCTGCAGAACTTCAGAGTGCTCATTTTTGTCACACCAAATGATGATCGACCTATGAAGCTAAATGCCTAACTCAGTGAGAAAATGTTGTAGCCACATAGCCTGGATGGTTATGTTAACTACCCCTCTGTACTCTGCCTCGACCGAAGATATAGAAATAGAATCCTGCTTCTTGCTCGACCAACAGATAGACCCGAAACCAATACTGAGTGAGTAACTAGATGTGGAATTGTGATCAATTCTATCGCCAACCCAGTCAGAATCAAAGAACCCAATGAGGTCCAATGTAGAGTCTGTTGCATAGTAAATCCCAAAGGTGATGGTGGCCTATATGTATCAAAGGATATGCTTTGCATCCTTCCAATGTAGCTCATGCGAGTCCTGCATGAACCTACAGACTGCTCCAATTTCATAGGATAGTCTGGTTTGGAGTGTGTGAGATACAACAAGCTCCCCACTAGCTATCTATAAAGTGTGTTGTCAACCAGTGGAGTGTCCTCGCCATCATCAAGTATGGCTCCTAATAGGAAAGGATTCGGGGCTTACTTGCACTCTGTCATGTGAAATCTCTCAAGGAGATCTTGTGCATACTTGGCCTGAGATAGTTTGATGCCTGATGCATCCTGAATGATCTCGAGTCCAAGGAAGAATTATAGTGGACCCATGTCTGTCATCAAGAGATTGTCATTATGAATCCTCTTGACTGCAACAATTGTTGAAGTCGAGCAACTCGTAATAAACAAATCATCAACATACAAAACTAGAAGTAGAAGTGAATCAATCGTCCTGAGCATGTAAACATTCAGGTCTGAATTACAACATACAAAGATTTGCGACAACATGTAGGATTCCATATTGGAATACCATGCCCCTGGGGCCTGGTTGAGGCCATAAAGAGACTTCTTCAATTGGCATACCAAAGATGAATCCTGTATAAATCCCTGGGGCTACTACATATACATCTCCTTAGAGAGATCACCGTGAAGAAATGCGTTCTTCACGTCCATCTGATGGAATTCCCATCCCTTGGATGCTTCAATGGAAAGTACCAAATGTATGGAATCCATCTTCGCTATTGGAGTGAAGGTCTCATCATAATCAATACCATGCACCTGCTGAAAGCCTTTGGAAACTAGCCTGGCTTTGTATATTCTAACCTGTCCATCCGCTGCGCTCTTGGTCCTATAGACCCATCTGCACCTAACAAGTTTCCTTCTTGAAGGAAGGGGAACCAGATCCCAAGTCTGGTTCTCGAGGAGGGAGTTGTATTCCTCCTGCATGATAGATTCCCAAAAGGGATTTCCAACAGCCTCGCCATAGGAATGTGGATCTGAAGACTGAACCAATAAAATATTCCTGGGTGGTATTGGTTCAGTGGCAGTGAGTGCAAGAGGAGGCTCCCCAAAATCAGATTGAGGCCTCCTAGTATTAGTTGGATCCCTAACAAGATCTCCTACATCCTGAAGAGTAGTCTTGGCCCACTTGGGTCTCTACTCTGGCTCTGGATCTGCAACTACATCTGTGTGCACTGACTCTGCATTTGATTGTACATACTCGGTATCTGAATCATCTGAATCCTCTGAATCAGAACTCTCATCTAAAGAAGAGTCGACATGTGCATTCTTATCATCTCTGACATGTGGAAGAAAAAAAGTGTCTGCATGCGGCTACTGAGGTACATGTGAGACACTTTCCTCGAATTGGATACTACGATCAATGATGCGCTAGTTTGAGGAAATATCAATGAGTATGTATCCCTTCACATTGTCGGGGTATCCAAAAAAGATACACTTTGTGCTCTATGGATCAGGTGTCATCCTCTTCTTAGAGGGAATCCTAGCCCATGCATGAGAACCAAATATACGAAAGTGGGTCACTTACGATTTGAGGCCACTCCAAGCCTTGTAGTGGGTCTTATCCTTGATGGATCTACATGGAGATATGTTTTGGATGTAGGTTGCACAATTAAGTGCTTCAATCCTTAATCTCTGTGGAAGTGACTATGCATGTAGCATGCAAGATGCCATCTCTTTTAGAGATCTATTTTTCCACTCAACAACTCCATTTTGTTGCGGAGTATAAGGAACCATGTGTTGCAACTGAATCCCAGCCTCATGACAAAGATTCTGTATCTCATGGTTGACATAATCTCCCCCATTATCTATTCATAGGACTTTGATTTTCTTTCCTGATTGTGTCTCAACAAGGGCTTTGAAATCTTTGAGGTGTTGAAAGACCTTTGATTTTTTTCCTGAGAAAGAAAATCCATGTGAAGCGTGAGAAATCATAAAAAAAAATGAGCACGTACCTTCCTTTATTGATTGATGGATGCATGAAAGGGCCCATTAGATCACTATGGATCATATCTAAAGGAAATGAAGCCTTTTGAGTCTTTCCTTTGTTGAATTTCTCTTAAGCGTGTTTTCCAAGAACACATCCCTCACAAATTCCTTTAGAGAACTAAATGTCAGGTAGACCATCAACCATTCCCTTCTTGCTAAGATGTTGCATATATCTGAAATTTAAATGCCCGAAAATTTCGTTCCATATCCTACTGCTTTCATCAACATGGGTAAACAGTAATGCAGAATCTGATTCAATAAATTCAGAAAATGTGTAGAGTCTGGATTGATGATTTATTTCATCGGTAGAAACCTTGGAATTGGTTTGCATGTCATAGATATCCAATACATCAGCTGTGAATATGGCTCTCCTTCCGATGCCATAGTTTTTCATCTGATACACAGAGAGAATATTGAGGAAAAGTTTGGGAACATGTAGCACATTCTCAAAGCTTCTGTTTGTGAGTTCAATTCTTCCTTTGCTAGTGACCTTGACTGGAGAGTTGTCCCCCATCAGAATATGAGGACCTTTACATGCATCCAATGAAGATTATACTTCTTTTGTGGCTGCCATGTGGTGTGAGGCACCTGAATCTACGATCCAAGCATTGGGAGAGGAGTTGATGGCAATCAAAGCATGGATAGAATTGCCTCTCTTGGGATTTTGATCTTGTGGCTTCTTCTTCTTGGCACCCTCTGGGACGCGATCTCCAAGGTTGTTTTGTTGAATTATTTGTGGCATTTTATCTATCTGTTTCTGCATACATGTGGATTCTGGATGGAATCCTTTATGGAAGTAAGTGCATTTATCCCATTTTCTTCCCTTTCCACCTTTGGATATGGAGGCATCGTTGAAGGGTTTTGAGTACCTTTCCTTCTTTGGATTTTCATGTGATTTCTTTTTGTATTTGTCTTTAGATTTCTGATTTTGATGACCGCTACCATCATGCACAGTAAGTGGATGCACCTTTGGGTCTTTGATTTTTCCCATGTTGATAAGCTTGTTATACTCTTGTGTTAGAGATTCAATAAATACCTCAAGAGAGGGAATCTTCCAGGTGGCTCTAGAGGTAAGCTTAACTGAATGAAACGTGGATACAAACACTGAGTATTCTGGACCAAGTTTGGAGAGAATGGTGCTAACCATTTGTTTCTCCTCCTTAGCTTTATCAACCCGGCAAGCCTTGAGTTGCAACAACAAATCCTTATATTTGGTAAAGAAAAATTGGATATTGTCGAAGGTTTTTGGATCCAATGTGAGAAATTCCACCTCGAGAATGTGTCCCCTCATCTCGTCTTGTTTTCCAAAAATCCCTTCCATGGTGGTCCATGCTTCATTGGGGGCTTTACAAGAGGTATGTGAAAGAGGAGTTCAAGAGAAATGAGACTGCAAATAGTTCCAAATGCTTCATCCATTCGATTCAGATTCTTGGATTTTTCTATGGATGATGTGGTTTTGGTCTCCATGTCCATGTTTAACCTGTATAATTCTATTCCTTGAAGATGCACTATCATCTTCTCTTTCCATGCAAAGAAATTGTACGGTGTAAGAATTAATTCTTTTGGAAATTCCATTTTTACGTTGTCTTCAATCTTCTGTACTTGAAAAAAGAATCTGGTGTGTCTTTTTCCTATCAATTCGTCAGCTCTGATACCATGTAAATGTGTTGAACCTACACAAAATATATCTATCTAGAAAATGACATACACTGTTTGCAGAGAAAATATGAGAAAAGAGAAGCATGAGAGAAAGAATGAAAGAATTCTCATTAACCAAATGAATGAATGATAATTTACACATGATATAATCTGTATAACTCAACTAATG
>ML818530.1:78906-82059 GCA_009831015.1 Picea engelmannii | reverse complement strand
ACGCCTAAAACGGAGATTGTATGCAAAAGTTACGACCCCGGGAAGTTGATGTACTAACTTACCCAAACGGGGCCCACATGACTTTTGGCGCTTCATCTCCTAGGGTTAGGTTTTTGGATGTCTATGACTTTTGGCATTCTCGTATATTGTAGAAAATGCCTCTAGAGCCTCATTGTAATCATCTTCTCACGGATGCGAGTAGCAGCCACATCTCTTCTAAGAGATAAGCTACCAGCGCCCTAGCTAGTTTATTTCCATTATGTCTGTAAGCATTTTTCAGTCATTTGTTATTAATGAAATGAAGTCTTATTTCCGCTGCATCTCTGCGTTTATGTGTATTTCTGTATTTCATTGTGTTCCTACATAAATCCAGATCATAGATATACAGTAATACACGATTTCTATTAATGAAATAAATGTACAGAGACTGTAAAAATACAGAGTGAAAGATTCACTAGAATGGTGGCAGCTTATCTCTAAGAAGAGATGTGACAGCTACTCGCATTCGCAAGAAGATTATTACAGTGAGGCTCTGAAGGCCTTTTTACAATAAACCGGAATGCCAAAAACCTTAGACATCCAAAAACCTAACCCTAGGAGATGAAGCGCCAAAATTCATGTGGGCCCCATTTAAGTAAGTTAGTACATCAACTTTCTGGGGTCGTAACTTTTGCATACGATCTCTGTTTTAGGCGTATGATAGCCCGTTGGAAAGACATCGTCGAGGAGATTAGTTTTGGGAGCTCAATGATGCATTTGAATATAATTAAGAAGATCGATCTCTAAAAACCTTCATTTAGGCCCTCAAAATAGCCCTAAAAGTTAACACTGCTAAAAATAGTAAATTGCCAAAATTGCCAGAAAATTGTTTTGAGCCAGCTGGAAAAGGTGGGTGGCCACCGATATCCACCTGGATCAATCCTCCCTCTTTAGGAAAAAATGGTATCCATTACGTTGAGTTCTTTGGGAAGAGGGAAAAACATTTGTTGGATCTGCATCTTGGTGAGCTGTTTGCCTTGCTTGAGACGTCGTGCTGCTCAGTTTGTGGAAGTCTGTCATGAACCTGTTGAGGATAAGGCTGTTCAAAAAGTTGAGCTACATGAGAGGACGGTGTGAAGAAGGAATCTTTTCACTTTGCTACAACCTTGTCAACCCGCTTCTGTTGGATAGAAGGTGCTTGGGGCGAGGCTCTAGTGGTTGCAGTGTCCTTTTGTTCCCCTTTTGAACATATTGTGAAGAAGCTCTGTAAGTTTGAAGCTTGGATCCTTTGAATTTGGCATCTCCTTCGTAAATATTTTCAAGTTTATCACAAAGATGCTTTGCACTGTCACAATGCATGACCTTGACAAATATTGAATCAATCAAACCGATTAAAATGGTGCCTTTAGCCTTTGAATTGTTTTCGTTTAGTTTATTTCCATCTTTGTCAGTTGGGGTAGTGGTTGGTACTATATATCCATCTACTACTGAATTCCAAACATCAAATCCTTGTGCGTGTAAAAATGTTTTCATCCTTTTATTCCAGAAGGCATAGTTCTAAACATCAAACAATGGTGCTAAAATCTTAGCATATTCCATGATCTCCTTCCACTAGTTAGACTACTTCTTGAAGGGCCCGCTTTGATACCAATTGTTAGAATAATGAGGGGGGGAGGGGGGTGAATCAATATGATCACTTTTTACCACTTTTTAACCACAATATAATCTTCAACTTTATCAACATTGTTTAACAGTTTACCATTAGCATGCAATACATTATCAATAGTATAAATCAACAATCCATAATAAACAAACACAAAAATATAGTACACCCGAATTTACGTGGAAACCCAAATGGGAGAAAACCACATAATGTTTTTCTTATATATCAAAGAATACATTCATTTGAAGCACCAACTTCACAATTCTCGAGTTACAACTAGAAGGAGGCTCCAACCCCCTATTTACAGGCTCCAACATGAAGGAAGCTACAACTCCCTGAATTCTCTGGCTCCAACCAGAAGGAGGCCACAACCCCTTGATTTTTAGGCTCCAACCTAAAGGAAGCTCCAAATCCCCATGTTCTTCGGCTCCAACCGGAAGGAGGATACAACCCCCTTTCCTTTCCCCATCTTGCATCCCTGAAATATAAATGTAGACCAAACTGTCACTACCACAATCACTGCCATTATCAACCTGTCATTGTCAACCTGCTACTACTACTAGCTCATCAACTTATCACTGCCACTGATACTCAACATCAATGAAACCAAATCCACTCACATGGATCACCACGAACATCTTTCAACCAAAAACCCAACATCACCAAGACATGCCTCAAGCATGTACCATAACATGACCAAGATATAACCTCAAAATATGCATATAAACATACCTTTAATCCTATAGCAACCTTATTGTATACGATCTCAAACCAACTTAGAAAAAGCATCCCCTTTACTTTACCTCAACCTTGCTACCTTAGATTCGCCAAGAGATCAAGTGTTCACTAGACAGATATTCCACAAACTTGTGTGTACGAATGAGAGACTCTTGATGTGTATTTATACTCTTCCATGTAACTGCATTTCAACCACTTTACCCTTAATTAATTTTTGGTTGTAACCACTTTACCCTTAATTAATTTCTTGTTACAACTATTTTACCCTTTTTTGTAATTTTGGGGTAATAAATGTTTTACCCTTTTTCGTAATTTTGGGGTGATAAATGTTTTACCTGTTTTCCTAATTTTAGGATCAGTGTTGTTTTATCTTTTTTTTCTTTTCTTCTAATTTTGGGGTCATAACTGTTTTACCCTTTTTTCTAATTTTGGGGTCATAACTGTTTTATCCTTTTTCTTCATTTTAGGGTCATAATTGTTTTACCTTTTTTCTTAATTTTAGGGTTAACTTGTACTTTTTCGTTCCAACCACTTTTCCATTAATTAATGACTTTGTAAATATTTAGGGCTTCTTAACCATTCTTCGGAGCTTCCAATGTCATGAGGCCATAACTCCTCAACCATGAGGAATCATGTGGCATACCACCTACCGTTGGAAACGACATGATGAGAACTATCCACCCATGAGTATACTACCCGCATTTACGTTGTCCTTCACATTCAAATTCCTCAAACAACTTCAGGTTCCATAAACATACCTTTGGGGCTTACGT
>ML818530.1:51406-76406 GCA_009831015.1 Picea engelmannii | reverse complement strand
TGAAGTTGGACTAATGTTGGCATATTTTTTTATGAATATTTCTACTTTTAGATGTCAATTTATGAGAAGTGCATCCACCAATTCTATGATATAAAGCAATATTTAATGTTCACATTAAAACCTATATAGAATTGGGTGGATTATATCAATGGTTATAATAATTGTACTTGTGTATGATGGCATAGGTAGTAAATCTTTGATGTGTGTGTGTGTGTGTGTGTGTGTGTGTGTGTGTGTGTGTGTGAGAGAGAGAGAGAGAGAGAGAGAGAGAGAGAGAGAGAGAGAGAGATTTGTTCCAAGACATGAAGACTATAACAAACACTATGTGAGATTTTTTATGCTAGGATATATATAAAAGTGCAATTTGCAAAACTAGAATTCAAACATGAGTTCCATGGAGAGATATGAGAGTTAAATCATGTTGACATGTCGAGTTATGATATTGCCAATGGAATTCCCTTTCATCCATTTACATTTTTTCTAGAAATGATTTCCATTGTCCATAGATTAGTACTGTAATTGACCATCTTACTATTTTGAATCTATTTCCTTCAACATTTTATGGTGGGAAACATTGCATGATTATCAATTTTTTTACATTACTTGAGCTTTTTGTTGCATTAACTATGAGCACATGAATGCTGCAAGGATATGAAGACTTAGGATTTTTTGGGATTTTCAACAATTGAAGGGAAGGTTGTAGCTACTCCTCAACCTAATGGTGACATTCTTGAGTGGACTCAAATCTCCACTTAGCATGGGGTATGTTAACACATAGAATTTTAGGGGTCAAAAAATCATTTTTTAGTTTGTTTTTTAGTCATAGGTTTTTATGTCTTCTTGTTATGGTCATAACTCAAAGTTTGATTTTGAATAAACTAAAGTTTAGTTCAACCTTGGTTTAAGAGTCTTGAGGTCTTTTAATTAAACATCATGACAAGGTAGATAAAATCCCTATGAGTCACACCTTACATCATTACCTTGACATGTCACACCTATCGGTTGTACACAAGCTTCTGCTTGTCACCATCCATCCGTTTAAATGTCAATTCAAGTCAGTTGTATGTGCTGCCAACTCATTAGGAGAGTTCGCGACATACTCATAAGTACCTCATGCATTCAATTGTTATAATTGCAATTAAGATTCATGATAGAGGAGATTTCATTGTTTTCAACACCACCTTTTAACCAACTTTTCAAGGATTATGTCATTGAATTTCCAATAGTCTCCTTGAAGTGTGCCATTGATTTGGAATTTGGCGTTGTGAATTGGTGTTGCGACCTAGCACTGCAGACTAGATGAAGAGGATTGTTGAGTTTGGATAACTTGCAAACATATCAGCTCAAGTCTACAAGCATCAACATCAAAACCAGGTTTATCAGAAAGCAACCAAGTAGTGATTATACATGCTGGCCAAGGTGGCTATCATAAGAAGCTCCAGAACTAGAAGATAAAGACATTGATCTTCCCAAAAACAACATCGATTTTGGTCAAAGTTTCAGTTTCATGCATTTTACAACATTTTTTGCATTAACATCAAAGCAGGTTTATCAGAAAGCAACCAAGCAGTGATTGTACATGTTGGCCAAGGTGGCTATCATAAGAAGCTCTAGAACTAGAAGATAAAGACATTGATCTTCCCAAAAACAACATCAATTTTGGTCAAAGTTTCTGTTTCATGCATTAAACATCAACAAGGTAGATAAAATCCCTACGAGTCACACCTTACATCATTACCTTGACATGTCACACCTCTTAGTTGTACACAAGCTTCTGCTTGTCACTATCCATCCATTTAAATGTCAATTCAAGTCAGTTGTATGTGTTGCCAAATCACTAGGAGAGTTTACAACATACTCATAAGTACCTCACACATTCAGTTGTTATCATTGCAATTAAGATTCATGACATAGGAGATTTCATTATTTTCAACACCACCTTTTAACCAACTTTTCAGGGATTATGTCACCAAATTTCCAACAGTGTCCTTGAAGTGCACCATTGATTTGGAATTTGGCGCTGCGAACTAGCGCTACAGAATAAATGAAGAGGATCGTTGAGTTTGGATAACTTGCAAACATATTAGCTCAAGTCTACAAGCATCAACATAAAAACCAGGTTTATCAGAAAGTAACCAAGCAATGATTATACATGTTGGCCAAGGTGGCTATCATAAGAAGCTCCAGAACTAGAATATAAAGACACCTGTCGTATATCAAGGTAATGAAGTTTTGCAACATATCAGGACACCTGGTATGAGTTTTGAGATGTTAAATCATTGGTAAAGTGAAACAAGCTGCTACAGAAAAGTTCACAGCGCCTGAACTCATTGGCGTTGCAAACTGGTAGTTATGACAGTTTGTAAGCAACTAACACACAACATAGTATTGTTTTGATCATAAATTTTGAATTTCAATCGGGGTTCCTCTGAAATTTGATGTGGAGGAAAAACATGATGGTTTTTATTCGCTGGAAAAAAATCAGCCCGACCCATTTCATATTTTTGGATAAAAGCTAAAAACCTCACCTACAGGAAAGTTCGTAGCACATGTTGTCAAAGGCATTGCAAACTCTAACAGTCTGACAAATTCAAGCTATGGGAGAGCTGTCAACTGTCAAGGAAGGTTCTAATGGTCTGCTAGGAGTTAGTTGGACATGAGGGACATGTGTTCCATCTCTAGATCAAGCATAATGACATGTTTCAAAAGACATTTATCACAATAGACATGATCCCAAAAAATAGGAATTTGTTAGGTTTTTGTTGGAATATTTTGTAGTTCAAGACTCCTAAATGGAGGAGAATCCTATGTAGCTCCCTGTTTTCGACCTCCTTAGGGTAGATAGATATCATTCACTATATATGAAAGATATTTTGATAAGGAAAGGGTTGGATTCATGATCCAAGAGAGGAGAGAGCTGGAGGAGCAGTTTAGCTGCTCATTTGTAAGCTTGAGGGCCCGTTTGTAATGACATTTTTTGCCATTAAAGATTTGTGAGAGATCTTATTAGACTGTATTATTTGTTTTCCATTTCTATTTTCATCCTCTTGTTTGAATATATTGCAAGTTTTGAGGATCATAGATGCCATTGATTGATGGATTCATGAACAACAAAGGATCCGTTGTAGATTTCCCATTAAATAATTGTTTATTGTTTAATTAATCTTTAATCTGTTTGCAGAAAGGATGCTTGTACAATGGATGTTCTTCACTTTGTCATATTCAAAATGATTCTACTCATCATTATATATCCCCTTTGTCTGGTATACAGTTTTATTTCCTTTGATCTGTAGGATGTTATTGTTAGTGTTTCATGGAAACCTGCACAGGAGACCTAGCTAAAGCATACTCAAACAAAGCTTATCAAGAAAAGGAAGGGAGATACAATATGAAGAATGAGAATCAATGTATATTATGATCTGTTCAATGAGTGAGTGATATTCACTCATATAGGCAATGAAGTCCTATAATTAAGAAAATCGAAGAAGCAGTGAGTTGTAGTGAGCTTTTCTTAGGAATGCATGCATGATAGTGATGGTCTAAAATTAGAAAGTCTAAAATAGAA
Source organism: Picea engelmannii (assembly GCA_009831015.1). NCBI lineage: Eukaryota > Viridiplantae > Streptophyta > Pinopsida > Pinales > Pinaceae > Picea > Picea engelmannii. Next base: position 72,841 of record ML818530.1, on the reverse strand, counting down.
CTAGTTAGTTAACTCCCACTGAACTAGTGTTCCAAAAATAGAAATTTCTCCAACACCCCCCCCTTGAACATCACTATGGAGTAAAAAATGAGTCTTGACTACTAGGCCATATTAGGTGCTCATGTACAATGCAACTAATGAACATTGAATAGAAACGAGGAAAGAGGGAAAACCACATGGAAAGAAACCCACCCCCTCAAAATACAATGCATCAAAAGAAGAAAAGGTAGCTGCTAGGAAATTGTTTTCTTCACTGCAAGACGATCTCGCAAAGTTTGAAGCTTCTGCTCAGTGAAGGTCTTGTTGAATATGTCGATAGTCTGTTCAGAGGAAGGAAAAAACTGCAAATCAATGATCCTGTCATGTACTAAATCTCTGATGAAATGCATGTGGACCTCAATGTGTTTGGTTCGTTGTTGCTATATTGGATCGCTGCAAAATCTCATTGTACTCTGATTGTCACACCATATGATAGTCAGACAATGAAACTGGATACCAAGCTCGGTAAGGAAGTGCTAAAGCCAAAGTGTCTGAATGGCATAGTTGACTAATCCTCTGTACTCGACCTCTGTGGAAGATAAAGAAATGGCTGATTGCTTCTTACTTGAACAAAAAATTGGGCCTGACCCCAAACTGAGAGTGTACTCAGACGTGGACTTGCGATCTGTGCTATCACCAACCTAATTTGAATTTGTGAAGCCTGTGATATCTAATGCACAAACAACTGCATAGTGAATCCCATAAATCATGGTGCCTTGAACATATATGAGGATGCACTTGGAATCCTTCCAGTGCAGATCATGGGGTTCCTGCATGTATCTGGAAAGTGCTCCTACTGCATATGAGACATTTGGATGAGTGTGGGTGAGATACAAAATACTCCCCACAAACTGTCGATACAAAGTGCTGTCTACTAATGGTGTATCGCTGCCATCCTCAAGTCCGATCCCAGATAAGAAGGGTGTAGGTGTAGAGTTACAATCTATCATGTGGAATCTATCCAGAATATCCCTGACATACTTAGCCCGAGAAATTTTGATGCTGGAAGCATCCTGACTAATATTAATACCAAGAAAGAAGTGTACTGGACCCATTTCCATCATAGAGAACTTGTCATGCAAAATATATTTGACCAAAGCAATGGCTGAAGCGGAGCTACTAGTGATCAAAATATCAACAACATAGAGTACTAAAATCATCACAGAGTTAGTAGTCCTCAACATGTAAACATTGGAATCATATTTACATCTAACAAATTCATGTAAAAGCAAGTAAGAATCCATCTTTGCATACCACGCTCTAGGTGCCTGCTTGAGGCCACAAAGAGAATTTTTCAGTTTGCATACTAAATATGAGTTATGAATGAACCCCTGTGGCTGCTCCATGTAGATCTCCTCTAAAAGGTCACCATGAAGAAAAACATTCTTCACATTTGTACCTGCTCACCTAACCATTTGCTGCTTTCTTGGTCCTATAGACCCATTTTCATCTGACAAGTTTCCTCCCTGGTGGAAGTGGAACCAGATCCCATGTTATTGGATTTATCGGTAAATGCGGACATAAATTGATCTCCCTAAATCCACCTAGATCTAGAACAAAACAATACAGGACATGGTGCTTTCCCTAAGCTGTAATCATTGAATCTACTATCAAACGAGAGATGAGTGACATAGCTTTAAATATCACTTCCTTATGTCTTTGTTGTCCCTGCTTTGCTTCGGTGCTCTTGTGATATTGATCTTGCAATGAAACACAAACCAACCAAAGTGAAAGCAACAATAATATATTCAATGACAACCTATTCATGTGATCAATGAGTCATGCAATAAAATGAGAATGATTTTATGGGAAAGAAACATGCCACTATATTATATTAAGTAAAAGTGGAAGATACAACCAAACAACCTTGATGTTGCAAAGTTCCCTTTCGGTGGCCCTTTGCTCTAACACACAAACTTGCTCCAAGCTTGCATGAAGATGATCCACAATAACTTGATGGAATGAAATGAAGCCCTCAAGCATCTGCAGTAGAGTTCCTCACACAATTCTCAGCCTATTTAACCTTAATCATTCCTTACTTTCTCTTTTCTTATTGCTTAGTGCTTAACCTTTTCCATGAGAAATCCATCATTATATAAGAGAAACAAAGATGGTTAAAGAGATTAGGATGATCCCACCAAATCAAATAGGGGAGTAGGATCCCAACCATACGGATGCCACCTCATGTTCTAGAAGATTCCTTCTAGAACTTTCATGAACTTCAGCCTTTTTCTTAGATTTAAAATGCCACTGCACCCTGCCTATAGAGCAGCCTGTGGAAACTCTGCAAGCCAGGTTTAGGATAGCCTGTGAAAATCAGGCATTTCTGCATTGTGTATTATGCCTAGCTTGCGACGTCCTTCTAAAAACAAGTTTTGTAGAGGAGGAAACCATTCACTTTTCTCATGAGAAATATCCTTTTGGGAGCCTGAACACATGCTTGTAGAAATATCACCAGGGTGACCAAAGTAATGTGTAACATCCCAAGTCTGATTCTCTAGGAGAGATTCATGCTACTCCTGCATGGATGCTTCCCATAGTGGATTTCCAACACCCTCACTATAGGTATGTGGATCAGAAGATTGAACCATATAACAATGCATGGGCATCGCTGGTTCAGAAGTTGAAAGTACATGAGAAGGATCCACATGCTGAGATTGAGTCCTCCTCGAATCCAATGGATCCCCTGCAAGGTTTCCTGCTGCATGAAGTGTGGATTGTGCCCACTTGGGCATTTTATGAAGCTTCGAAGTTGGCTCCTCATTTGTCTCTACTACCTTCTCACCTGCATGTACATACTCCTATAAATTTGTGTATGAATATGTAGCATCCGAGTGTGTGGAATAATCATCTCTGATGTCTGGAACTGATGGAATCACAAGAGTCGCAACATGTTGCACTGGAGGTGCATGCAAAGGACTCTCCTCAAACTGAACATTGCGCTCAATGATGAGCTGGTCTGTAGAGGGATGAATCAATATGTACCCCTTCACATCATCTGGATATCCCACAAAGATGCAAGCTGTGCTCTTTGGATCTAAGGATTTCCTCTTTTCAGAAGGAATATAGGCCCATGATCTAGATCCAAAGATGCGGAAGTGTGTGACATCTAGTTTGTCACCTGTCCAAGCCTCAAAATGTGTCCTATCCTCAACAGATCTATGAGGTGGTCTGTTCTATATGTAAGCAACACAGTTAAGTGCCTCAACCCAAAGCTTGAAAGGAAGTGATTTTGCATGCAACATGTAACTGGTCATCTCCTTGAGAGACCTGTTCTTCCTTTCAACAACTCCATTATGTTGTGGAGTGTATGGAGCTGTGTGCTGCAACTGGATACCAACTTCATGAAAAAGATTCTAAACATATTTGTTGATATACTCCCCCCCATTGTCTGTACGAAGGATCTTGATTTTCTTCCCAGTTTGTGTCTCTACTAGAGCTTTGAAGTCTTTGAGATGCTCAAAAACTTCAGACTTTTGTCTGAGAAAATAAAACCAAGTATAGCATGAGTAATCATCAGTATAGTGTGAATAAGGATTATGCTCTATATTGAGTTGCAAATGAAACAATTCTACATAACATTCACTATATCCACACAATTGGGAAAATATGTGAATATAGAGTGTTAAAATTGTAGGTTTTTATTTGTTGCTTGAACATATATATACATCCAAAACCATCCATAAGTCTACCTTGTGTGGAGCTATGTGGTATTGATCACACAGGGAGTATAGCTATAACACTACCTTGTACCTTTAATTCGATGTGTGGAGAGAATTTATAACTTGTATGCCTCGTGCCTATGTAAATTCGTAAATTTCCTATAGTGTTTTCCTCAATCAATTGATATGTTGGAATAAGCCTTCACACACAACAATCCTTTTGGTTTTTAATTTTTTGGCTTGAAGCATGTTCATCAATTCTTGATTGGAAATGCATACATTCTCTAGTGGTTTTTTTTTTTATTACGAGTACACAGAGCATGCCCTCTCTATTTAGAATAGATCAATAAGAAGTATGTTCATTTAGGTTAATAGAACTTGCAACTTCCATCTTATTATTAATTTCTTGCGATATGGGGATGGGTTTGAAATTTTGAAAGCAGAGGGATCCATCTAAGAAATAAAGGTCCATTCATTCACAAAGAACAATTTAATTATAGAGGATATAAATTCAGCTTGAGAATAGATTTGGAGTGCCTTTGTTGAGAAAAGGCCTATCTTCTTAATTGGATTTAAAAGAAAGTAGCTAAGTAGTGAACCAAATAAGAATAGTTGAATTTGTGACCTTGAAGGAGATTCCAACAATTTGAGGAAGAGGTATATCAAAGATCGTTTTGAAGATGCGAAAAGAATGCTTGAATATAGAGGTTGTACATGTTTAGAGCAAGACATTCTATAATAAATATATAACTTCTGACAAAGGTGAAGATCATAGAACACAAAGGATATAGCACAAATAGAGGACCATTCCAAATATGGGAGAAGAAGATTTGAGTTCCATAAGTTTGTCATTATTGAGTCATCCAATTGCCATCCTTTTTACCATTATATCGCATCATTTTCCTTGACTTCTAATCATTTTCCATTTTCTGTAACCTTACATTAAGACCATTTTAATGTTTATGTGAGGGATTAGACTTATTATTTACCAATGCATTTATTTTAATATTTTAAGTGAATTTATGATTAAATATTAGAAAAATAACATGTTCTCACTTAACCTTGAAAATTGGGTGAGTTTGGTGGTGTTTACAAGTATATTTGGAGTTTCCAATGATGCTTATTTTTACCACATAGCTCCGAATTCGAATTTCCTCTCCAACCATTGAAGATTTGATGAGAATTTGGAATGTTCATTCAAGTATCTTGGATAGAGAAGAATTGTGAAGTTTTGGATGAGTTTAGTTATCAAATATCTCAAGATTTTGCAGATAATGTTGACTTTCTAAATACTAGCAAATGGTTGTCACCACATGAGAGAATTGTGGATATGAATTTATTAGTTCCTTATCTTATTCTCAAAGAAAATTATGTATAAATAAGAGTGCCTTCTCCATTCCAAGAGGAGGACTCTTGGAGCATATGTCCAACTTATGATGGAGCGAATAAAAATCATGAGAATTTCTTCCATATGGATTGCAAGTTTATAGTTTCATTGTGTTTTATGATTTGATATAGTTTATGATGTTGTAGCTTAGTTAACTACCTTGTTCTTGGGAGAATTGAGCTCACTCCAAATGGATCATGGTAGCCTTTTCCTTTATGCAAGTATGGTGTGTTTCATGTTTGCATTTGATTTCATTTCTCTTTTTAATATTCATTCATTGGATTCTCTATATACCAAACGAAGCACTGTTGTAGAAAAGTTCAATTTGAACACAACCTGATTTACAAACATAGTGGATATAGAGTAAGAAATATTCAATGATGGATGAAGTGTGATGTGTTTAATTTCTGCATTTGATTTAATTTATCTTCACTTGCTTTCAATTTATGTTGTTCCGATCTTTGCAGAGGTTAGATCTTCCACTGAAGGCCATGGTTCAAGAGTGAAATTCCTATTTTGAATCCCTTGAATGCCTGACCATTAGAGTAGGTGAAATATTTGGATTGGTGCCCTTGGAGAAGCTTTTCTACTATTGAACCAGTGCATAAAGACACCCTAGTGATCATCTCATAGATTTCCTTTCTCTCTTTCATTTACATTGGTTGTTTGGTAGAAGTGAGATCACTTACTAAAGGGCATGTATACACATTGCAAATCTTCGAGGTTAAATGAACTCTTTGTTAATTCGTTGTGAAAGATTGCAACCTATAGTGAAGGGGATCTGTGTCGACACCCCAGTTAGCACATATATCCTAGATTTAAATTTTGAATGCTTTTTAGATAGGATATGATAGACTCTGATCCTGCATATATTTTTATATATGCATGTGAAGTCTGGATGTAGTATCTGTCGTGAATCCTGGAGAAAAATAGAGCAAATACAAAATAATTTTATAACCTACAATCTCAAAATTAAAGGAAATACGCCCCATCCCATCCTCTTCTTAGAGGCAAGCCTCTTCCCCATTGAGAGCACAACTATGACTAGATACATAATGTATAAGAACAAGTTAAACAACATGGAAGACAAGAGGCTTCCTAAAATTGCCTCAAAATCCAGTTGTAACCACCATCGACTCAAACAAGGATGGCATAAAGATGTCTAGTATTGACTAAACTATTGGGGAATCACATAAGACACCATTTTGCAGAATAATGATACTATTAAAAATATCATTAAATCAAAATCTAAGAAGAAAATGTGGTGTGATAAAGAATTAGAGGAAAAAAGAAAGTTAAGGTATTATAAGGATGTAATCAACCCTAATGTAAAATATCAAAACTATATCTATGTTTTGATAAATGTAAAGAAAAAAATAAGCATTGCTAAGATAAGAACAAATTCTCATGAGCTCCCTAGTGAAACTGGTGGTTGGTCAATTCCTAAAACACCATGGGATGAAAAAGTATGTCACCTTTGTGACACTAAGAAGGTTGAAGATGAAAAACACATTCTCTTAAATTGTCCAACCTATACCTAGATAAGATCTCAATTTCAAAATATTTGTCACAATACCAACCTTCATAACCTTTTAACTCAACAAAACTATGGTAATCTTGGAAAGCTTCTCTTAGTGCTTTTCGAGCATAGAGACATAATTCCAAAGAATTGCAAGTAATCTCTTACCCTCTTAAGATTCCATATACCAATTAGATCTCAGTGGAAGTTAATCATAATCATGATTATTATCAATATAAAATTTCAATACTAATAATTTATTAAAAATATAATTTATAATTAATATAATAATTTCTTTTATAATTTCCAAAACTTATATTAAAATTAATGACAATAATATATCTCAAAATTTAAAATAAAATTTTAATCTTATTTTTATGAATTAAATATTTATAATATGTAAAAATTGTTTACTTTTATATATAACTATAACAAATAATGCACACTTCATAATTGTAAAATCATTTTTTATTTTAAGAAAGAAATAATTTAATGTAAAGTTAAAAGGTTTTATAATTACCAAAATTTATATTAAAATTAATAATAATAATATATCTCAAAATTAAAAATAAAATTTTAATCTTATTTTTATGAATTTTTTATAATATGTAAAAATTGTTTACTTTTATATGTAACTATAACAAATAATGCACACTTTATAATTGTAAAATCATTTTTTATTTTAAGGAGGAAATAATTTAATGTAAAGCTAAAAGGTTTGAATACTTCAAATTGTTTTTGGCATATAGCCAATGTTTTTGGTATATAATCAATATTTGTTGTTTACCATTCATTTTAAAATAGTCTATGGTTTTTATTTTAGAAGTAGAATAAATAAATTGTAGATATATTCTAAATTTCTATCAATAGAGAAATTAATATTTTAGGTGTTATAATATGTAAATACTTAGTGATGATGATGATGATGATTAACGTCCACTAAGACTTAATTGGTTTATCGAATCTTAAGAGGGTAAGTGATTACTTGTGATTCTTTAGAATTTTGTTTTTGTGCTTGAAAAACATTAAGAAAAGGTTTCCAAGATCACCATACTTTTCTTGAGTTAAGAAGTTAAAAAAGTTGGTATGTAATATATAATGTTTCATGTTATTATTTTTTTTAATTGAGTATATTTTATTTTTATTATATCTTATAATTTATATAATTATATTTTTTCTTTAAATTATTTTATATAATTATATATTTTCTTAAAAAAAAAATTAAAAATCTAAAAAATCAAAATAAATTTATGATTAATTTAAAGTTTTAATCTATTTTTTTATATATGTTTAAATTAATTCAAAATAACAATCTTTTTGACTTTACAAAATTTTGAAAATCTAAAATTCCTTAAATTGCCACATTTTGTCACTTCATGTTATACATTTTCAAATGCGCGAAGTCAAGTCAATGCCACATTTTCTCCCCACTGAATAAACTAAAACTTAATTAAATGAGAGAGACCAAAGTAACACGAAGACTATCTTATGCCTATAGAAGCAAACTCGCTAACACATAAATCACATATTGCCGATTCTCTGCTCATGTACTGGTTGGCACTAATTTCTGTATCGATATGTGCAATGCAAGCAAACTCCGCAAACGTTCCACGGGATGCCCAACGGGATTTTCTTTTCGCTGGACTATGGATTCTCTGCTCATGTACTGGTTGGCACAGCAGAGAATAAATTTATGATTAATTTAAAGTTTTAATCTATTTTTTTTTTATATATGTTTAAATTAATTCAAAATAACAATCTTTTTGACTTTACAAAATTTTCAAAATCTAAAATTCCTTAAATTGCCACATTTTGTCACTTCATGTTATACATCATTTTCTCCCCAGATGTATACGCTTTTCCCACTGAATAAACTAAAACTTAATTAAATCAGAGAGACCAAAGTAACACGAAGACTATCTTATGCCTGTAGAAGCAAACTCGCTAACACATCAATCACATATTGCCGATGGCCTCCTCTCGCCACACATTTTTAGGGTAAGCGCATCTTAAGCAGAGCGTCACGAGACTATGGATTCTCTGCTCATGTACTGGTTGGCACTAATTTCTGTATCGATATGTGCAATGCAAGCAAACTCCGCAAACGTTCCACGGGATGCCCAACTCCTCTTAGCAATCAAAGAAACTTACAATTACTTTTCGCTGGATGACTGGGTCGAACCCTCCATCAATAACTTCTGCAATTGGACTGGTGTCGCTTGCGACCAGGAGAATCGACGAAACGTGGTGGCTCTGGATCTCCACAACAAGAGCCTCTCCGGTTCAATCCCACCGGAGTTGGGCGATCTCCACCACTTGTCATCGCTCAACCTTTCCTACAATATGTTTCGTGGTTCCATTCCTTCTTCCCTCTTTGGCTCACCTAATTCCTCATTGTCCATTCTCTCGCTTGCCCGCAACCAAATCAGTGGCGCCCTTCCTACCAGCCTCTTCAATTCCACCGCTATTCAGTTTCTTGACTTTTCGTACAACAACCTCGGGGGCTTCATTCCTCCTCGTCTTGCCCTGCTGCCCAATCTCCACCATCTCAACCTCCGCCAGAACAACTTCGGGGGTCCGATTCCGCTGGCTCTATCTAACTCAACAAAGCTTATTGTCCTCGACTTGTGTTTCAATTACTTATTGAATGGGACTGTACCTGCAGAGTTGGGTTTGTTGTCTAGATTAGAGTACCTGTGTCTGTCCTTTAACGAGCTCACGGGCACTATTCCCACATCCATTCCCTCCAACTGCACTCAATTGCGGGCGTTGATGATCGGATTCAACCGCATGTCCGGTGGAATTCCTGCAGAATTGGGCAAATTACGCTACCTCGAGAGGCTGTACCTAGATGGAGCCAACTTTCAAGGTTCCATACCTAGCGCTCTTGGAAACGTTACTACACTCGAAGTCTTCGCCCTTTACAATACCTCTCTGACAGGCACAATCCCCAAATCTCTTGCACAGCTCTCCAAAGTGTATGATTTTGTGATAAGATCCAATTTCCTCACGGGCTCCCTGCCGCCGGAGCTGGGTAATCTTACCAACGTCCAGTACATGCAATTGCGAGATAATTTGCTAACAGGAAGTATACCCAGCTCTTATGGCCGTTTAAAATCAGTCACCAGATTCCAGGCACAAGGCAACAATTTGAGCGGATGGATTCCTGCGGAGCTAGGCAACTGCTCGAGCATGGCCCAGCTTTGGCTCTCTAGAAATCGGCTCAGGGGGCGTATACCAGAAGAGCTAGGCCGCGGGTTGACTCAGCTTGCCAGCCTGTATCTCGACCACAATGACTTGAGCGGTACAATACCAGAGAGCCTCTCCAATTGCACAGGCATGCAAGACTTGAATCTCGGCTACAATCGGCTTCGAGGTAACATTCCTCCTGCTGTTGCAAATCTAAGGCATATAGTTCAATCGTTTTCTATGCCGCGTAATCTGCTTACAGGAAAAATTCCTGCCGAGATTGGAGGCATGATGCTTGTTACCAACATAGATCTAGCAGGGAATCTGCTGAGTGGTCAGATTCCCACCAGTCTGGGAAGCTGCGTGGAGGTCCTGCATCTTAACCTTTCGGGCAACCGCCTCGAGGGACAAGTTCCGTTGTGGCTTCGATCCATGATCACTCTTACCGATTTGGATCTTTCCGATAATCAGTTGTCGGGTTCAATACCACCATATCTCGGCGACATGGAAACTCTCCTTTCTCTGAATGTCTCGTACAACCGTCTGTCGGGCCCAATTCCAAACAAGGGCGTCTTCCGAAATCTTACGGTGGCTTCTTTTCTTGGAAACGAAGGCTTATGTGGGCCGATCCTCGGCATAGCTTGCCCTGCAGCTTCGGGCCCTTCCTCATCCTCCAGACTTAGCAAAGGTAAGAGATTGGCCATCATCTTCTCCGCCTTGACTTTTGGTGGGATCATCGCAGCAGCCTCGTTATTCTGTTGTATCCGTGCAAGAGCCAAGTCGAACAAGGGGCATCCTGATTCTATGAATTCTGCTGGAATCTTAGACAGGGCCAACCCGATAAAGTCGATGACCACAACCGAGCTTTACGAGGCAACTGGAGGATTTAGTCCACAGAATATAATTGGTTCTGGGAAAACAGCAACAGTCTATAGAGGCTGCCTTCCTGACGGAAAAGAGGTTGCCATTAAGAGATTCAAAGACGATGCCAGCATTGAGTCATTGCACGGTAATCTAATCGCTGAATTGCGGGTGTTAGCCATGACGCGACACCGAAACCTAGTTCGAGTGTTGGGTTATTGCAATAGCCTCGGAATGACTTCAGTGGTTATGGAGATGATGCCGAATGGAACTTTGGCGAAGCAAATACAAGAGAAAACACTCGACTGGGAAAGTGCCGTGAGTATCGCAGTGGGCGTGGCAAATGGATTGCTATATCTCCACAAAGAAGGTTCGGAAGCTATTCTTCACTGTGATCTCAAGCCCTCCAACATCTTGCTTGACTTCGACCTCAAACCTGTAATTGCTGATTTTGGGCTCTCAAGAATTTTGAGAAATGGCGACATGAGCAATGGATTTAGTACCTCCAACATACGTGGCTCAATTGGGTACATGGCACCAGGTACACAAAATTGATTGGTCCTTTTACTTGTGTTTTATATGATCAGTCTGATTTAAATTCTGATTATGGGAATTCGATCCTGCATGTGTTTGTCTCGTCTGTTTCAGAGTATGCAGCTTGTTCGAGAATAACCTCAAAGGTCGACGTATACAGCTATGGAATTGTCCTTCTGGAAATGGTGAGCGGTAGAAGCCCAACATGTGAGATGTTTTTGGATGGAACGACCACACTTAGACAGTGGGTGGTGGAGGTCATTGGCGATGGCAATCCATTGAGAGTTGTTGCTCCTCAATTCCTGGAAAGAAGTGCGTCCAACGACTACTCGATTGAAGATGAGACGATTAAACTTCTGAAATTGGGTCTGGTTTGCAGCTCAGACGCACCTCAAAACAGACCAACAATGAGGGAAGTGGTTAACATTTTAAGTAGAATGAACAACTGAATTCAATTCAATCATAGTATCGAAATTACATGAACCGACACAAGATGATATGAAAGATATTGAGTAGGTTTCTGTTATCTTATAGAGATAAAGTTTCTGATTCAACTTGTCTATCCAGAAAACTGATTATATGTTGTAAGGATTTTTTATCTATTCCAATAATATTATCTATTCCAATTAAATCGATCAATAGCCTCCAATCGCATCTTCTTCCTTTGATTGATTAACTTCGCAGGTCATACAGAGTTTGGGATTGGTAAAAGTCTTTTTGTTTTAAATACAATCTCCCCTTGTTTTAAAGGAAATTTCTGGGACAAGTCGCGATTCGCTATGATTGATTCCATTTTCTCCTTTCAATATCACTTTCATGGTCCTCAGACGAAACCCCTCCCCCGGATGGGTACTCAGTTGGTGCATTCTAAAAACTGTCAATCCATAGACAATCAATCCCGCATCCAAAATGTAGATTAGATTATGAGTAAAGCGTGTTGTGTAGCTAATGTTTTGATCAGAGGCGCTGGATTGTGAGAAAAAGTTATTTGCAAAATGTTGTGTAGCTAATGTTTTGATCAGAGGCTCTGGATTGTGAGAAAAAGTTATTTGCAAAATTAAAGGAAACAAAAAAACTAAGGCAAAAGCAAAAAAATTGAATTATAAAACTTCAAACCAAAATTCAAATCAACAAGAAATAAATATTCTCCGTTCTCCGTTCATATGCAGTAGAAGATGGCAAAGAAGGAATTCCTCTTCTAACAAGGGAGGTTGAGAGAAACAAGTCCTTTCTTCTAACAAGGGAGGTTGCTGAGCAACAAGTCCCTTCCCAGAAGGTAGAGGAGCTTGTTGTCTACTTTTAAAACAGAGCAATACAGCTATCAGAACAATGTAAATGGCTTAACTAGATATGAGAGCCTTATACTAGATTAATTTATTAACAAAGTTAGGTTTTCAAACGTCTATTAGTCCTAAACTCAATGGTAGATTTAAGGCTGATATGAAGTCTTCGGTACTATCACAAAAATAAATATTGCTAGATTAGATAAGACTTTATTTAAGTATTCCTTGTAATACCATTAAGGGAAATGTATTTCAAATTAATTAACTGCCTAGAGTGAAAAAGAAAGCATAAAAGTTATATAAAAGGAAAGTAAATCAACAAGATAACTAGGCAATTCCTTATAAACTAACAATATTATCTGTTTTGCACAACTTCATCGCATCACAATAACATCTAATTCACGTCAATATCAATTTTTTGAATTTAACACATATAAGATCTTAGCAGCAGCCAACGCCTTTTAACCAACAAGTGGCTTTTAGCATTGGTTTATCTAACCATATATTGAGGTGTGAGTTTTGGAAGTGATTTGTATCTTAAGCTATCTCAAGATATTGTACAGCTTCTTAATTGAATATTCTTAAGGCATTTGGCTGCTCCATTAGCATTGGTCTATCTAACCATATATTGAGGTGTGAGTTTTGGAAGTGATTTGTATCGTAAGCTACTCCAAGATATTGTACAGGTTCATTTTTGTGGATTGGGATACCCCCCATGGCTTCAAGGAGTAAATTGTGCTAAGGTGACAATGGTGTGTTTCCTGTGTAGTGTTTATCCCCATTAGCACCTCTACAAAGGCTACTAGTTTGGGTGGTAACCTTTCAATGTTCTCTTTTATAATCCCTTTGATTATTGGTACATAATTACGTGTACAATAATAATTAATATTTATATAATTGTTCATATGCAAATAATTTAATTTTGTACAATAAATAATTTTTTGTGTAAGAGGCACTCTAAAATTCAATATGGGGGAGATGTTACCATGTAAATAAGGTTACATTAAAAATTAAAAAAATAATACAAGTCTACTCCATTATATATATAATGCAATTATCCATCCCAAAACAATTCTCCCATCCAAACAACAAATGCAAATTGAATATGCTCAGAGGAGGTTAGCATTAGTTATCTATATCATCCACCTACTCCTCACAATACTACCTTCCTTCCTCACATGGACAAGGAGTAATGAAGGCGTTGCATTTGATTTTCCACGTGATTACACTCCCATATCTCCTACCATTTACCCTAATCCCACCCTTCCTACATCACTCCCTGTCCATATTACCCATGTGATTCCACTCCCCTCTCTCCTAACATTACTCGTAACCCTAGGTCGCATTATTGTCCCGAAGGATATCACACTTTCACCTCTCCTATCATTAATTGTAGTTCTAATCTCAACCCACAATGATACAATAATGATAATCATATGCATGTTTATGGAAAGTTTAGCGTAGAAAACCTTCAAAGGCATATAGAAGAAGAGAATGCCAAAATGAATTCCCAGCTTCATTCGATGGGGATGGAGGATGAAGTCGTTCATCGTTGTTTGGACCTGCTTGAGAGTATTCATATGTGTTCGGTCATTGATGAGCCCCCATTTTGACATCTTTTTAGCTCCTTATACCCTATAGATATATCTACATTTTTCCTCTCTATACATACTAGACATTAATTCCTTGTATTTTTTGACCTCTTCTAAGGTATTACCTAATTTGCTATAGATTAATCTTAATTTCTTTTTTTAGTTAAGGTTTGGTGTGGATTTTAAAAGATAATTTGAATTCTCATGTGTGTAGATATTAATAATGCTAATTATATCAGCATGTTATTTTACTTCCTACAACCAACCAAATAATTAATACTCAGCAAAAAGGTATTCAAGCTACAACCGCTAAAGATGAATCAAAGATAAAGGATCTTTGATCCACATGATAGCAAGAGCACAATTATATTGAGAGGCGATGCTTCTAGCAGATCAAATTGATTAATTCAACATGTGCTAGATAAATCTCAATCCACTTGCACACTTGGGAAGCCGGTTCAACTCGTGGAAGGAATCTGTCGGCATGGCACCTATTCTCTATTGGTTGCCATGTAACCGTGCTTACCCCCAACAAATCAATGGATGGTAGAAGTTAGGATGTTTCAGAGTGTTAGCATAATTATCAGAGCTGGTAGTTCTATATTTAGCTAACTAGATTCCCTCAGTTTGTATATATTCTAGTGTGCTAGTGAATGTAAAGAAATATATGATATTAGTGTGCGTCTTCTCACTGAAGAAAATTGTAAGAGTTATAAACTCTGAGTTCAGACTGTCAATAAAATATTTCTGCTATGTGTTGAGTATTAAGTTGTTGGTGTACTAAGTGATAGACTGATAAATTGTGAGTATAGGCTTACCCGTGGGACATGGCCCGCTCACAAGTATTGTCCTATGCTATAGATAGATATAGAGTTGTCTGTTTATTGGTGTTTGGTTAATCCATTTGCTTTGCTAAATTGAGTTATATTGATTTTCTTTTAACTTAGGCTGTAGAATAGACACACGCTACATAATGGCCATTTGTGTTATGTTGCAGAATGACGATTGATTATGCCACGACTTAGATCAATGCATGTTACTGATTTATTTGTCAATAATTACTTATATTGATGTCTGATATCCAATTTGTGCCAAGTATTGTATACCTGTAATAATTCTAGAAATAACATCAACAAGGTTATCGATTCAAGAATATCATAAAACCATTGATCTCAAGTACTGGTATACTGACTGAATCTTAGATTTACTTCTGGTTGTTCTTGTACGAGCTCAAATAAAATATAATTAGTTTTCTCTTGCTTGTTTGGAGTGCTATAGAATAACTGTGATTATAAACCCACCAGGTGAACACATGAAAGCATGAGGTTCTGAAAACTCAAAAACCTCATCCATAGAGGTATCGCTAGTAAGGATGAGGGTTATAACATGGTGGCTTCACCTTTCTTATCCTTTCCTTATATGTAGTCTTATTTAGTTAAGCTTTCCAATTTAGGATCAAAGTCCTTTTTCTGTGCATATTACACTGAGTGCCTCACAAGTACATATTGAATCTCGAGTTGACAAAATTGAATGAAGGAGAGTAACACGATAATTAGAAATCATATTTTTACCTCGTCATTTTGGTGTCGTTGCCAGGGAGGCACTCAAGAAATAAGACTTTTTCCTTAGACCATTTTAGGAACTATAACAGGATGAAAGGGAAACCGCTAGGGAGTTGACAACTACCTTGTGATATCCCTTGCCTAGGATATTATGCTTAGCAGTCACCATAGGATGCATGAATCGAGGCACTAAGAAACCTCGTGGACATGGTGTAGGGACCACCCGTGAAACTAATAACCAGGTCAGTAAAAGTGGGGGAAAATGAGACCCTCCAAAAACCCCCAATAGTCATCATTACTCAAAAGTAGCATCCAACAATCTGGAAGAGCCACCCGAAATAGACTCCACTGCTGGTTTAGTCATAGAATATCTTTCCTATGAATCTCCCTAAAACCAAGATCACCCCATTGAAGGATCTGAATCAGAAGAACATAGTAACCCTATTGAAGAACCAAAAAAATTTGTTACCTCTGAAGAATATTTGTGGGGAGAAAGGCTTTTAAACATGAGAGAAAAATAGAACCATCAAAGAAAAAAGAACCAATCACGTTTGAATTTCCTATTCAGGAGTCTGAGGGCATAATTCAAATGAAAAACATTCCACCCTCTGCTCTACCGAATTTTCGTGGGTTTCCTAGTGAGGATTATGACACATTCCTCTTTGAGTTTGATGTCCTTAGCTGAAGCTATGATTACTATTCTGATGCCCATAAACTCAAGATATTTCTAGCCACCTTAAAAGAAACAACTCTTCGTTGGTTCATGGGGCTCGAAGGAAATTCTATCAAAACCTGGGACAAAATGAAACAAAGATTTCTTAAGAAATACCAGGATTATTGCAAAGTAAGGGACATAAGAGAAGAAATTTTTAGGATGACACAGAAGGAGGAAGAAACCCTTGGAGATTAAGTAGAGAGGTTTCAATATAACTTTCAAAGGACTAAACAAAACACACTTGATCCCGGAACATTACGTATTATCTTTCTTTGTGGAATCAAGGATGATTGTATGGATGCATTAAATCTTATGGGAGCTGGGGACATCTCCGAGATGACCTATGATGATATCTACGAACTGTGTAAACGATATTCACGAGGTATTACTAAGTTTGGGAAAGCCCCCCAGGACCTAGCCTCAAGGGTCACAAACCATCAAGAGGAGGAGTTACCAAAACCAAGATAGGGAACATGTTGGAAAATTTTAAGATTGATATCCTTAGTTCACTTGGCTCCCAATTGGACACTTTCCAAGCAAAGAAAAAGAAGGAATAATTCGACCTAGCATTAGCCATATTCTATTGTAAATGTCAAGAAAAACACCCTTTGAGAGAGTGCCCTTTAGATAACATAGAAATGTGTGCTATCTGCGAGCAAAATCACGACACTAAAAGTTGCCCTTCTCTTCCTGAGCTAAAAGTAGTTTATCAAGGAGCCATCAGGGAAATCAAACAAATTTGTTTTGTGGCCCAAAAACGACCATGGCCACCCAAGGCGCCAGGCATGACACAACAACAATCCCAATTTCCTCCATACTATACTCAATATCAATATCCCCAGTAGAATTGGTATGCTTCCATGCCCTGGAAACAATGGAAAACCCAGATGAAAAATCATCCTTGGAAACAAGGTTGGAGAGGGCCCACTCTTCAACAATCCACTCCTCGACCATACCCTCCAATCCAACATCAACAACAACTACAACTTCCATCCAACCAACCTCCTCCGAGGCCCACACAATTATCGACCCAACCAATACCAAATCCAAATAATAAAGTATTTCAACCCGCCTGCAATGTTGAACTACCCTTCTTTCCCACACATGTAATTTCTCCTACGGAGCTTCAGAACATACATCTACGATCGGGAAGAGTAGTCTAGGATTAGACCTCACCCATCATCTAGGAACAAGATGATGAGGAGAATCCTCCCGAGTCAGACAATCAAGACACTAATTCCTCTAAAGAGAAACGAAACACCACTCAAA
The DNA here is from genome assembly GCA_009831015.1 of Picea engelmannii. Classification (NCBI taxonomy): domain Eukaryota; kingdom Viridiplantae; phylum Streptophyta; class Pinopsida; order Pinales; family Pinaceae; genus Picea; species Picea engelmannii. The sequence goes on along the minus strand of ML818530.1, from coordinate 55,229 downwards.
AACACCCCAATGAGCAGGAATCGCTCCTAGAACCACCTTACCTGGAAAGGTTAAATATAGAAAAGTCCCCACACAACCATAATTTGACCTTTTAGGAGAGATTTGAAATGTGTGTGTCAATATTCCTATGTTCCAAGCTATTAAGGACGTCCTGATCTATGATAAGGCTGTTCGAGAACTCTGCCTCAAGAGACTAGGAAGGAAGAAGAAAGACCCAGAAACTGTTCATGTCATAGGGAAGTTAGCTGATCTAATGTTAGGAAAAATCTTTATGGCCAAATACATGGATCCATGAAGTCCGATTGTTAAATTCAACATTAATAACACTTCCATCGCTAATACTTTGGTAGAATTAGGAGCAACCATAAACGTAATGACCATATAAACCATGGAAAAAATCCAACTACTAGGTCTTTGACCGAACCCTACAGTTTTTCAACTAGCAGATAGATCCACAGTAAAACTCGAAGGGATGCTTGAAGATATAATTGTTTCCGTAGACTCGTGGGAATACCCAACAGAGTTTATGGTCTTGCAACTGAAGGCCAACCTAGGAGGATACCCATTGATTTTGGGAAGACCATGGTTGACCATTGTCGATGCATATATCGGCTGCAGATGAGGAGATATGATCATCTCCCATGGGAACTCAACCAAGAAGCTGACCCTTTACCCTCTTGCTAAACCTTCCCTTGACATAGATAATTCCCCCTGTATTGAAGATAGTGACGAGGAAACCACAAAACCCCTGTTGAACCTTTACCAAGCATCAACATTTAAACAAGCTACTGAGGATGATTTTATTTGTACATATCTAGCACATCCTCACATAGCCAACCACCCAACTTTGGAGCATATCCTAGGGGAAAAATTCCAGGAAGTCTATTCACCAATTGAACCAACACAATTACTAGTTGAATTAGCTCCGGTGAATACTACCTCTAAAGATCAAAGCTTAGCTATTGAAATCTATGCTGGAAAGACCTTGGATATCAATCCTAGACTAGACCCCTCACAATAAAAGCATCTCATCGAAACATTAAGAAAGAACAATTTTGCTTTCACTTGGGATTATACTGAAATGAAAGGGATCCACCCTAATCTATGCAGCCATCACATCTATCTTAAGGGGGATTCCCGACCTATTCGACAACCATAATGGAGAATGAACCCTGCTCTGAAGGATATAGTCAAGGAGGAGCTCCAGAAGCTCCTTGATGTAAATTTTATTTACCCAATCTCTGACAGTAAATGGGTTTCGCCCTTGGTTATTGTACCAAAGAAGAATGGAAAGTCACATATTTGTGTAGACTATAAGGAGTTGAATAAGGCCACGTTGAAAGACTACTTCCCATTACCATTCATTGATCAAGTTTTGGACACCTTGGCAGGGAAAAATATTTCTCTTTTCTCGACAGGTTTAGCGGTTATAATTAGATAAAGATCGTCCCTAAAGATCAAGAGAAAACTACTTTTACATGCCCATGGGGAACTTACGCATACCGAGTACTTCCATTTGGACTATGTTATGCTTCGACTACATTCCATAGGGTTGTCTTAGGAATATTCTCTGACTTGACCAATGATTGCGTGTAAATTTATATGGACGATTTTACCGTATATGGAAATACCTTTCATGAAGCTTTAGATAATCTAGAAAAGGTCTTGGTCAGATGCCAAGAAACCAACCTCTCTCTCGGCCATGAAAAATTCCATATGCTTCGAACTGAGGGTATTGTCCTATGACACCACATATCACCTACAGGAATCCAAGTAGATCCCGCTAAGATCAAATTCATTCGTGACCTTTCGGTACCCACAACCCATAAAGATGTCTACAACTTTCTAGGACATGCAGGATACTATCATAGATTTATTGAAAACTTTACAAAGATAACATCTCCTCTATTTCAACTACTTACAAAATCTACGGAATTCTCCTAGAGTGAGCAATGTCAAACCGCATTTGAAACTTTAAAGGAAAAATTATCTACTGCACCAATCTTTCGGGGTCCCAATTGGTCCATACCCTTCCATATCTCTACAGACGCCTCAGATATGACCATTGGAGTTGTTCTAGGGAAGAAAGAGGAACAACGACCATATGCCATCTATTGCATCAGCAAGAACCTTACCCCTGCTGAGAAGAACTATACTGTGACCTAAAAAGAGTTTCTTGTTATTGTATATGCTATTAATAAATTTCGTCATTACATCACAGGTTATTCAGTCTTTGTACATACTAACCACTCCACCATTCATTATATCATGAAAAAAATGATCACCAATGACAGAGTGACCAGGTGGTTTCTCTTACTACAAGAGTTTGACATTGCGATCATCAACAAGCCAGGAGGGGAGAACGTCATTGCTGACTTTCTCTCTTGACTCGCCAATGAAGGAGAAGCCATCCATGTGGAAGACACCTTCCCATATGAGCACTTGTTCGCTCTATCTAGTAACACACCATGGTTTGTAGATATCACTAATTACTTGGCTACAAGTAAGCTTCCACAACATTTATCCCCAAAATAGCATCAAAGGGTTATCCGACAAAGCACAACATATTCCTGGATTGAAGGATACCTATTTCGTACTGGGAAGGATCATATTATTCGACGTTGCGTTCGAGAAGACAAAATCTATGACATATTGAAATCATGTCACAATGAACCATGTGGATGCCACTTTTGCAGATAAGAGGACTGCAAACAAAGTATTGCACCTGGGGTATTATTAGACGACCCTCTTTCGGGATGCCAAGAAATACGTCAGGAGTTGCGACAAGTGTCAGAGAATGGGATGACCTGTGAAGTCTGATGAGATGCCACTCCAGCCTCATCTTTAGATAGAACCCTTTGAGAAGTGGGCCCTTAATTTCGTGGGGCCAATTAACCCACCATCAAAATAGAATATGTACATCCTGGTATGCACTGACTATGTAATTAAATGGGTTGAAGACAAAGAACTCCCAAAGGCCACAAAAGATGCAGTGGGCAATTTATTATATGAATATATCTTCGTCTGCTTTGGGGTCCCCCGGGAGATCGTTACTGATCAAGGGACCCAACTCACTTCATGGCTCATCCAGTCCATTACCAAGCAATTCAAGATTAAACATCGAATTTCAACTCCATACCACCCTTAGGAAAACAGACAAATTGAGGTCACCAACCAAGTAAAGGAAACTATTCTAATTAAAACAATCCAGCATCATCATAAGGATTAGGCTGATAGGTTCCCAGAGGCCTTATGGGCCTACAAAACCACATGGAGGACCACATGGTTTACCCCCTATGAACTAGTATATGGTAAATGCATGGTCCTCCCCATCAAATTTGAGATCAAAACGCTGAGGCTCGCACTACAAGTGGGCTTGGATCTCTCAGAAGCCCAACAACATAAGCTTGAGCAAATTCAGGAGCTTGACGAAATTCACCAAGATGCAATACATCAAACTGCTTTAGTCCAACAACAGAGGGCCAAATGGCATGACAAATTCATCAAAGAAAATAAGTTTAAGGAAGGTGTCTGGGCCCTTATGTTTGATTCACGATGTAAGGATTTTAAAGGAAAATTCCACACCTGATGGCTAAGACCATGCGAGGTGGATACTGTATACGAGAATGGCTCTGTCAAGCTCCGTAACATTGATAAATCAAGAACGTCACTGATGGAAAATGGTCATCAATTGATATTATATCAGAAGCCCAATACGAAGGAGGAATTTATTCAAGAACTGGCCAAACAGACTCATCTCAATATAATGGGAATAATGGAAATATAAAATATAAATATATCAATATATAAATATAAATATATA
>ML818530.1:0-10543 GCA_009831015.1 Picea engelmannii | reverse complement strand
ACATATGGGGATAAATGTACATGTGATGTGTAAATATATATGTGATAGGGTCGGTCTAATAGTAAAGGGGCCTCATGTGTAGTGTAAAGGGGCTTCATGTGCAGTGTGTGAATAGGTACATATAGAGATCATGTATTCATTATTGATAGCATGTGAATGATTATTTATGAATGTATTTTGGTATTTGGAGGAGGTTCTCCTATTCTTTAATAATTTATTGTGTAACTCGTATCTCTTATCTATATTGGAGTTGTGCTCCATGCTCATATTGGTGTACATAGTGTGCACTTCTGGTTTATTCTGATATTCAAAGTATTTGGATCATTACATTATGTATCAAAGTGTGTNATACGTTTAACCCCATATACGCCCCCCTTGGGTCTTAACACCATCATTGTAATGAGGGGACGTACCTTGTGATTTTCCCTAGGATATGTATTTCATGAGGGAAAAAAAGTTTAAATACATATGGTCATATCTAAAAGTTGTTAAATTTTATAACAAAAAGAATTAGGAACTTAGAACCTTTATAGATGTTGAAAAGTGTGAGGGAATATTAAGGTCATGGAACCATCATACTAGTAGTCTTTAAGAGAGAATTTATACAGAAGGCCTATGGTTTATTGAACACAATATATTATTTTCTTTTCAAAAAAAAAAAGAACAAATATATTACAATTAACATTTTAAGATGTTTTGACTCAAAGAAAGAATGGTTTTCCAAAGTGGTAGTCAAACAAAGATTGTATTTGATTTAATCTTTAGATGTGGAATGAAATAACCTTAAAGAAGATAAGATATAAGTCATTTTCATTAGTTATTGAGGGGAAAAAATCCACAAGTTGTACACAAACTTGTGTAATGGTTACAATGGTAAAAGAAATACTGGAAACTATAAATAATCTTGATGTTTTGGATGAGGTCCTTAAAAAAAATAATTATGATTGATTTTATTTGATGTATCTTGTCACTATGTAAACACTTTGCAAAGGACTACAAGAAACTAAAATTGATGGAATCTTGAAAAAGAAACTAAAGAGAAAATAAGGGAGGAAAACATGGTGCTTAGTAAACATAGGAAAATGCTAAAAAATTTATAAGGGTTAGTTGATTCTTAGAAGACAAAGTAGTTCAAATCATCTTAGGAGACCACTAAGCCAACTCATTAGAATCATTTTGAACTCTTGAGTAGGGAGGAAGGCACTAAGAACCAACCCTCAACCCATGAAACATTTGAGAATGGAAAAACTTATCATAATAATGAGAAGGAATTTCAAACTACTAAATCTCCAAAAAGATCATGGTTTAATAAGCTAGACTCAAATTAACCAAAACTAGAAGCTAGAGAGCGAGATTTGGGGTGAAATCCCTTGTAATAGATGGAATACAAAATGAGGGAAAATATTAAGAATTCATTCTAGTTCAAAAGATGATAAATTTCACCAAGTGTCCTCAGACACATAATTTTATTAATATGAAAAGAATGATTAAAAAGAGTGGTGAGGACTAAGAAACTCCTTAACCTCACTTGAAGAAAGAGCTAGTTTATATAGCTCAACTCTAAACTAAATTCTAGGAGAACAACCAATGACATAATCACACGAGTATGATAGGTGTCATTTACATAGAAGCTAGGTGTCATTAACCTAAAAAAAAAGGAATAAACTAATTTCTAAAAATATTTAAACTAGGAAAATACTAAACTATATAACTTTAGGATTATGAGGCTAACATTCCCTCCTTTAATCCGAAAGTTCATTTTAAAAAATACGAAGTTCATCTCTAAACTTGATGAACTTTATTCTACCAAGAGGCTTGGTAAAAATATCTGAAGTTTGATCTTCAGATGGGCTATTGTGGCTTGATGATGTCATTATTGATGAGTGTCCTCATGAAATGATACTTGGTATTGACATGCTTAATATTTGAATGAAATACTGGATTTTTAGCCATCTTCATTGTTGATTGATCGTCAATCCATAAAATGGTTGGTGTTTGTTGAATAGTGCCAAGATCTTGTAAAATATTGCATAGCCAAACAATTTCACATAATGCTTCCTAAGTTGAAATGTTTTATGCCTCCGTTGAAGAATTTTTCACTGTAGCATGATTTTTACAACTCCAATATATTGTTGTTGAACCCATATTCATCAAATAACCTATAGTTGATGTTCGGTCATCAATATCACCTGCAAAATATGCATATGAATAGCCAACAAGTGTGAAGTTCACATTCTTCTTATAAAGTAGACCATAATCCTTTGTACCCTAAATGTACCTGAGGACCATTTTTCCTACATTCCAATGACTTTCTTGTGGTTCCTGCGTAAATACAGAAATAATACTAATTGCATATTACAAATCAAGGCGAGTATTTGTCAAGTAAATGAGGCCTCCAATTAACTATATGTATTTGGTGTTGTTCACCAATTCCCCCCCTTCAAATTTTGATCCACAGGTGTAAGAGAGGGTTTGCAATCCTCCATGCGAAACTTATTCAACAATTCTTTTGCATACTTGGTTTGGATAAGGAAGATATGATTAGTATATTGGGAAACTTCCACTCCAATATAGTATCAAAGTGGCCCTAAGTCAGTCATTTTAAATCCTTTGTGAAGTTCTCGTTTTATCTGTTGGATATGGACTTCATGATTTCCTATAATGATTAAATCATCAACATATAGAACAATGATCATCGAGTTTTTTCCTTGCATCTTGAAATACAATCTATCACCCAACTCACTATGACGAAAACCAACATGCTTAAGGTATTCATCCATTTTGGCATACCATGCTTTGGGTGCCTGATTTAAACTATATAAGGATTTGATCAATTTGCATACTTTTTGTTCCATCCCTTCAACTTGAAATCCTAGGGGTTGAGTCATATAGACTTATTCTTTCAAATCACCATTAAGAAAAGCACTTTTAACATCCATTTGGTGAAGTTTCCAACCATGTAGTGCCACCAAATTGATTACCATTCTGATTGTATTCCACTTGGTTGTTGGTGCAAATGTTTCTTCATAATCTATTTCTTCTTTTCGAGAAAAATTTTCCACAAGTCTTGCTTTATACTTATCAACTTCACCATTTGATTTATACTTGATTCTGTAAACCCATTTGCAACCAATGGGTTTAACATTTCTTGGACTATCAACAAGTTTCCATGTTCCATTATTAATTACCAATTCATACTCATCCACCATGGCTTGTTTCCATTCTTTGTGTTTCATTGCTTCTACAAAATTTGTTGGTTCAATGGAATCATGAGTTACTAAGGCAAAATTTGAGTGAGATGAAGTACAATTTCTAGTTCTTATTTTGTCTTGTTCATCTGAGTGAACATATTTAAGGAGTTGTGTGAACCATTTCAATCTACTGGGTTGTCCATGTGGTGAAGTTACTGCAGTTGTTTTATATTGTGTTGAAGATTCATCATGTGAGGAAGAGTTATCTAACTCTTGAATATTCAAGTTGGGGGATAAGTATTTTTCAAACCAAGCGGGTTTGTCTTGATGAATTGTTTTACCTTGAGTTACCCTTTTTTCCAAATGACTAAGAAGATTCATAAGTTCTTCTATAGTTTGGATTTTAGTTTCATAAAAAAAAACATCTCGACTTATAATGAATTTTCAATTGGAGAGCAACCTATATCCTTTCTTTCCATCTAAATAACCAAGAAGCATGCATTTCATACTACAATTTTCCAACTTAATCCTTTTTTTCTTTAGGAACTAAGGAATAACAAGTTGAGCCAAAAATTCAAAGATGATTTACTGAAGGCTTTGTACCATACCAAGCTTGATATGGAGTGATTCCATCTAAGGCTGATGTGGGTGATCGATTCCTTAGATACACAAATGTATGAATTGCTTCAATCCAATATTTTGTGCTTAACCCCTTGAAATGAAGCATAGATCTTGCCATTCCCATTAAAGTTCTATTCATTCTTTCTATGACTCCATTTTGTTGTAGATTATAAGAGTTCGTCAACTACCTTTTAATGCCATTTCTTCTACAATAATCTTTGAATTCATTGGAAGTGAATTCTCCTCCATTATTTGTTCTAAGTGTGACAATCTTCTCTTTGGTGGCATTTTCAACTAAGCGTTGAAATTGTATGAATATGTCAAAGGCTTCGAATTCGTTCGTCAAAAAATATACCCAAATCATCTTTGTACAATCATCAATGAAAAGAATGAAGTATTTGCATCCACCAAAAGAAGATTCCATAGGACCACAAATGTCACTATGGATTAATTGCAAACATCTGTTTTCTCGCCATGTACTTGGGTAAAATGGATCCCTCTTCTATTTTCCAATTATACATGCTTCACACTTGGCAGTTTCCTTTTTGAAGGTAGGCAACCCTTTAACCATATCCTCTGATTTAAGTTTACATAAGCTTTCAAAGTTCAAATGTCCAAATCTATAATGCCACAATCTTAATGAGCTAGAGGATAAGTCCATTGATGTTGCAAGGTCCTGGTTGCAAGGAATGATTGTGCCTTGTATCCTCAAAAGTTTTCCATCTTCATAACCATTCATCACTATCTTGAATTTTTTCTTTGCTGAGATGATTTTGATCAAACCATCTTCCATAATGATTTGATGACCTACTTGTCTAATGAGAACCAGGGAAAATAAATTATTTTTAAAAGATGGAACATACCAAACATTAGAAAGTATAACTTTTCCAATTCCAGGAAGAAGGAAGTGGATTGATCCTTTTCCTTGAGGAGTATGTGATGTGTAATCTACCAAATATATTGGATTGAGTTCCACGTCTTGATATGTCCAAAAATAATCTTTTATGTAGCACATATGTTGTGTAGCTCTTGTATCAAGTATCCAATCATCTTCAAAATCCTTTTTCATTTGTTTGTTGATGGCGAATGAGTCTACAAAATCCAATTGTTGATTGGATGTCAATACATATTCATAATCATCATCTTTGTTATCTACATACCGAGCTGAATTGGAAGTATTTGACTTAGAGTTAAAATTTTGTTTATGTTGGGGTAAATTTTCATTCCTTGTTCTACAATCTTCTACCACATGGCCAATGTGAAGACATCTTTTTCACTTTACTTGAGTCATATCTCCACTTTTTCATGTTTTGTTGTTAGGAGCATCTTGAGATCTCTTAAAAGATTATTGATTTTGATTGTTATGCCTTCTTCATTGGCTTCTACTACGACCTCGACCATGTCCTGGATTATAGGATCTTCCTCTTACACTAGAATTTTCATTGTATGAGCCTCTTCCTCTTCCTCTTGTACTTTCATTGTAGATTCCTCTTCCTCTTGATATTTCACCTCTGTTTGAGTTGGTAAAGATAATATCTTCTCCAGAGGTCTTCTTTTTACCAAATGTTTTTATCATGTTGTACCAATAGATCACTAAGAGAGGCAAAAAATTGTTTTTCTAGTTTTCCTGTGATTTGTAAAGTTTCCAAGAAATTTTTATAAGAGGGTGGCAAACCATTTATCAATATGGAGGTCATAAAATTTTCTTCCACGTCATCAAACCCACATTTGACTATTTCAAGTCGTATGTTTTCTAAACGAGAGATGTAATCCATAACATATCCCCCTTCAGCTAAACTTTGTTTAAGACGCTTTGTGTGGAGATCAACTTGTTTTGATTCAGATTGAGTATCAAACATGTTTTTGAATATTTGTCATGCATTCCAAGCATCAGTTGCATTTTCAATGTGGACAAACATTTCATCTATGGCATGAGATCTTAAAAGTGTGAGTTCCTTTTCATCTTTTAATTCTCATCTTGTCAATTCCTTAGCATCAATAGGCTCAGTGGGATGTTTATCACCATTGCATAAATCTTTCCATAGCTCATTATAAATTAGGGTGTTTTACATGTGACGACTCAAGTCCTATAATTCTTGGGTCCATGGCATGTGATTAAAAGAATAATACCATGTACAAAGAACACTACACACATTGCAAAATAATTCTATAGAAGCTTAGCCTTGACACTCTTATAGCCTCACTAAAAAAATCGTTGATAAAATACTTCAGTGGACTCTTATCAACACTTTAATTACAAATTACAAATTCATCAAACTTTCAAAATTTTACACAATAATGTTTATAAAATGATGATCATACCTCAAGTGAACATTAACATTCAATACTTCACTTACAAAAAAATTCCCCTTTACCAGGACTTTAAATTTAAAAAAATATCACCCTTTATATCTCCAAAGAGAGCTTAAATAAAATATATATATAAAAAACTTTTAAGACTTATCACTCCCTTTTGTCTTATTACTTAAAAAAGCAATAAAATATTCTTTTGTCTTATTACTCTTAAATAAAAGTAATAAAATATAAGCATGCTATGCCAATAAAAACTCTGCATATTAAAATGAGAAGGTGAATGCATTAATACCCATGTAAATTTGTAGATACGTATGTTGAAAATTCCAAAAAGAGTAAACGCCTTTGGTTTTTCCTTTGTCTGCGTGAGAGAAAACCTTCGGATGTATGCAACAAAAAACGGTGCAAAGACAAACCTCCGCCCACTATTTGCTTTGCTCAGAAATCGCAGGTAGATCGGATCTGAGTGTTGTTTGGTCTGTATGTATTGGCACCACGATTTTCCTGTGTGCAAAGGCGTTTCTTGTGCTCCGAGAATTATGAGTATGGGGAGGGTAAATGCTAACGGACCAGTTCACAAATCGCTCCAAACGAATATAATTGATGAAGCCATTTTTCTAATCCATCTGCAGAATAGCTTCCAATCACATCAGAATAGCAGTTGTTAAATATCCGGATTAACAGAAAGTGAATACTGAAGGAGCACAGATCAGAATCTTCCCTTTATTCTGGGTGAAGGCCACGTGCAAGCTGCTGGACAAATCAAAATATTGTGCTGGGACGTACGTTCAGATCTTTCTCCTGCAAACTCGAGAAAGATCTGGATTGTCTTGTGAAGTGAAAGTTGTTCTCAAATGGACGGGCAACGGATAGCTTCACTCTAAATTTCAGGTCCACTGAATTTGTAATGCGATTTGTCCTTCGAAGTTGCATAATGTTCTTCAAAGGAATTGGGTAGATTCTCCATCCACGAATTGGAGTGCCATCCAGAAGTACAGAATAAAGTATGCCCTCACATTGATAAAATCCAGGCCTTCCAATAATGGACAAAAGCCAAGCAAATCATGGTTACATAGGATGGAAAACTTAGTCATTCGCCCTGCAAGTAAAGTAGAAGGATCAAACCCTTGAAGGCTCAATTAAAAAAATAAACCCTTAACAACAAATGCCCAAATAGATCGCTGCACTTTCAAGTAGATCGTTGCACTTTTTTGGATCGATCTTGCCAATTGCCTCTGTTTCCAGATTTTAATAAATCTCGCCAATTTTTATTAAGAGGATGGGCTTACTTCTTTTTTTTTTTGAAATTCATATAAAAAAAATTAGATCTAGTACGCAATTTGTGAGATTTAAAAAAGAAAATAGATTTGGATCTAGATCTAAGATTTCCTTTCCTTATTAGATCTACAATGATTCTTAAATATTTTTCAAAAAATTATAGACCAAAATTCTATCACAACAAATGTTAAATAATTTGATGAATTACAAATAATTTCAATTTTAAATAATTTGATGAATTGCAAATAATTTCCTTGATTTAAAATAACAAAATTCCTCAACTTTGTTTTGTTTGATGAAGAAACCAAGATTAAACTTTGGAGTTTTTTTCTTTACAAATCCATCACTGTCTTCTCATTATCATGATTCTTTCATCACAATAGCTTTTTTTTCATCATGACTTTGATATTTGATAAATTTCACAAAGTGTCCTGATATAATTTTATTAATATGAAAAAAAAGATTACAAAGACCGGTGAGGACTAAGAAACTCCTTAACCTTACTTGAAAAAAGAGCTAGTCAACTTTAAATTACAAAAATAACTACAAAAGTAATATTGGAACAATCATTGAGTAGACAACAAATTTTGAATTTTCATTTAAAAAATTTATGGGAGTGGTAATTGTAAAAAATAATGAATTTTTTTTTTAGAAAAATGACTTGCTTCAACAAGAAGATAATCGTTTGATGGCAAGTTTCAATTATACCTACTCTCATTGGTATGACAATTTCCACCTATATGTAGGCCTAGTTGCCACCAATAAAATGATACTTGTTGGTTTAATCTCTTATATCTTGAAAGTAATTTTAATCTATTCTAATGTGTTATTCTAATCTATGCTGGTTTCTATTCTAATATGTTATTTTATTCTAATCTATGTTGGTTTCTATTCTAACCATAACAAATAATATGTTATTCTAATCTATGATGGTTTCTATTCTAATATGTTATTTTTTCTAATCTATGTTGGTTTCTATTCTAACCATAACAAATAATGATTGGAGTCATAAAGCTTAATTACTGAAAACACGAAAGAATTCATAACCTTTAGCATAAACTTTAACATGAAACTTAATAACATATAATGAAGATTCAAATGAAAAAGTATATTATATATGTCCATGCAATTAAATCCACAACCAGAACCAGATCCAATTAAATTATTCTATATGCCACTACAATTAAATCCAGAAACAGATCATAGTATTCCACCAAGCAATTTCAACAATGAAAAGAACCAAGTAAAATAATCCATTGACAAAAACGTACAATCATAAGCTTTGCTCATGTATCAACATATCCTTGTATTCATTCTTTAGAAAGAATTCCTCAAAAAGAACCAAGTAAAATAATTCATTGACAGAAATGTACAGTCATAAAATCTAATCATTGTTGGCATATGATAATTTCTACCTACCAGCATTAAAACCGAAGCTTCTACTCAACCGCCGTCACTGTTCTTTCACCGCCTATCGTGAACACTCCAGAACACTCTACCGACACTCCAGATTGTTTCGGGAGGCTCCAGAAGTTTCCTCTCCCTCTATAAAATCAAAGCATTGTAACCATTCAGCTGTGTGTGCAATAGAATCGCCATTTTCTATGTATTTCGTTGTTTCTTTGCCTCTGCCCACTCATCGTGGTATCAGAGCAGGAGAGCCTTGCTGTGAGCTAAAGAGCAAGGAGTCGTGAAAGCTGAAGAACGAGGTTAGCGAGTTGAGAGTTGGAGAGGAAGCCGCACCTTCCAGGTTAGCCGTGAGAGAAGAAGCAAGTCGCCCAGTGTGAAGATCGCCTTGCATTCTGTGTGAAGGTGCTCCGAGTTGGGAGAGTGGCCAAGTGTTGGCAGTTGTGACCGTCATGCCGCATCCATTGAGAAAGGGCATACATTTTATTTGTTGAAGATTGACAAATCATAGAGGAAATTACTCTGCGTTTTCTTGTTGTGGAACCGTCTTGGTTTCCCGATTTTCTGATTGTCAAAACTGTTGGTAATGAATCCTTCTCTTCCTGATTCTACAAGTAAAATGTGCATCTGCTGCGATCGCTTGTGAGCAGTGTTTGTTGTTTGAGGGGCACGGATTTTGGGGGTTTGGAAGAGCGAAGGAGAGGAGAATCGAAAAACGCCAAGAGAGAAAAGGAAGCGGCTGTGGTGAAGATTTGGCTGGGATGAGGCAATAAAGCCGTGGAGTTCTTTGTAAACTAGTGATAATTTCTAACTGTCTCTCTGTTACTATAATCTTTTGCCTATTTTGGTGGAAAAAAAAAATTGCTTGATTTTTTTTAAGAAAATGGCATCAGGCATATTTCAACAGCTCATGATTCCAACATTTTCTGGAAAAAATTATGATAATTGGGCATTTAGAATGAAATTAGCATTTGATTCATATGAGTTAATAGATATAGTAATGAATGGCTATATTGAACCACAAGATGAGTCTATTTTGAGTGTTGATAAAAAGAAAAAGCTTGATGAAAGTAGGCAAAAGAGTAAAAGGGCTTTGCAGATAATTGGACAAGCGTTGGACAATTCGGTTGTTGGAAGGATTAAACCAGCCACTACAGCCAAGCACATTCTAGAGACAACTTATCAAGGCACTAGCAAGGTAAAAATCGCCAAACTCCAAGCACTTAGAAGGGAATTTGAAAACTTGCAAATGAAAGATTCTGATTCAATAGATCAGTTTACATATCGTGTTACGGAGTTGGTTAATCAAATAAGGCAAAATGGTGATGAACTAGTAGATCAGAAGGTTGTAGAAAAGGTTTTAAGAAGTTTTCCTAGAAAATTTGATGCAATAGTTGTAGTAATTGAAGAATCTAAAGATTTGACTAAATATTTTATGGATGAGTTGGTTGGCTCCTTGAAAAATTATGAAGACAGGTTGAACAGGAATGACAATACCTCATTGGAGCATGCATTCAAAACACAAATGACATATGGCAGAGGCAGAGGAAGAGGAAATCCAGATTTCAGAGGAAGACGAAGAGGAAGAAGTAATTTTCAAAGAGAAGAAAGAAAGTGTCAAGACCCAGGAGGAAGGAGAAATCAAAATTTCAACTCAAGGGAAAGCAATTACAATCAGGCATCTCAAAGGTATGACAAATCAAAGATTCAATGTTATTACTGCAAGAAGTATG